>VNJV01006449.1:0-49902 GCA_008042635.1 Drosophila nikananu
CTCTATGGCCAAACGCTCAATTCGGCCCTCTACTGCGAACAACTGGACCGCTTGAAGGCAGCACTTATCCAGAAGAGGCCATCTTTGATAAACAGAGGCCGAATTGTGTTTCATCAGGACAACGCCAGGCCACACACATCTTTGATGACGCGCCAGAAGCTTCGGGAGCTCGAATGGGAGGTTCTAATGCACCCACCTTATGGTCCGGACCTTGCACCAAGTGATTACCACCTTTTCTTGTTCATGGCGAACGCGCTTAATGGTGAGAAATTGGATTCAAGAGAGGACTGTGAAAATTGGCTCTCCGAGTTTTTTGTCAATAGGGACGCAGCCTTTTACGAGACTGGTATACTGAAGTTGGCATCTCGTTGGCAACACGTCTACGAACAAAACGGCGCATATTTCACTTAAATCGGACAGATGTACACAAAGTTATATTCTTTTAAAATTCCAATAAAAAAACGAACGAACTTTTTACTTGACCTGATATATTTAAAGGGTTTTCAATGAAAAACAGTTGGTATTTATAAAATGAATTTTAGGGAGTTTATGTATTTAATAAATGCTGTTAAATTGATATAACTTGAGAGAGATTAAGGAAAAGAAAAAACCAAAAGAAAGAATGTGTCAAACCAGAGACTCTTACTCTTGCTTTGATTAAACAATTATTTTTATATTTTAATATGTTTTATAAATTCGAAATATTTTCTTCACCTTTTTTCTTCACCTAAAAAGTACTTTTTTCATTTTAATTATTTTCAACATATTTCTGCCCAGCCGGGTATCTCATAGTCGCCATCCTTGGCCCAGCCCAGCTTCCTGCTCTAAACGGTGAAGAGCAAACAACACAGTGGGCACAAAATATATACCCACACTCTGTCTCCACTCCCCCTCTGCTCCCTCTCTCTCTCTGCTGGCCTTATAACGAGGCACTAAGGAAAATGCTTACTGGCAGTAACATTGAAAATTCCCCGATGCGGATGCTAGTATATGTATGAAAACTGCGGTGGTAATTACCCAACAAGCTACATGTTACATGCTACGACATATGCAACATATACACAACATATAGTACACTCTTATGTACAGATATGTACATACATATATCCCAGCGAACAGATTACGACCGTTCACTCTATAATTAGGGGCACTGGGAAAATGCCAGGGCAATCCAGGCAATGTTGTCGAATTTATATCCCCGTCAAATGCAACCCGGCACCTAGAATCGTTTTGCCACAGGTAGGGGTGTGTGGGTGTAGGTGCCGGCATAAAACATGCTGAGATGGTGGGGAGGGTGGTGATGGGATGGATGGAGTGATGTTTGGGGGGGGCGACAAAAAAACCGCTGACAAAACGAACAACCGGCGAACGAGCGAACGAGCGACCGTTGCGTTGCAAAAGAAGGAAAGAAAGCGCAAACATAAAATTGCTAATTTGAATAAGTCACGTGACACTCTCGGCGTTAACCTTGACAGTATCCAGAGAGGGGAGGTGGCTCCAGCTCCTCCACCACATGGACATGAACATGGTCTGGGGGACACACGCGCATTATTGTGGCTCAGGAAAATGGCCGCCAAGTCCTGCTCCTCCACCTCCTCCAGCTTTTCCACCCCGACTGTTGACGCAGTCAAAACCGTATTATGGAAATTTGTCGTCGGATGCGAATACATGCGATATGTGTGGCCAGGATGAGCAGCAGCAGCAGCACCAGCACCAGGACAGGGTTTCTGCTGAACGCAGGCGATGATGATGACGCTGCGGTCCCCTGTCAGAGCCTGGATTTTATTATCATGCGAAGAACGTTGCTCCAAGTGGCGGTGCTTCACTTGCCACCAGTCCCACTCTCCACTCTCCACCCACTCATCCACTCTGCCTCTTCTTCACTTTCAAAATGTTATTTATTCGCACAGTTTCATTTTAATCGTAAATGCCGAGTCGAGGGTCCGAGCCGCAATATTCAGCCAGCGGCCACAATTAAGTCCACAAATTGGTGTCAATTCTTGCAGTGCTTTTGCTGTTGTTTGTTATTGCTTTTCATTGTCATTAATGCTAAAATGATAGCAGTGGGTACGCCTTCTCTAACAAGAGCAAAAATAAAAAAAAAAAAACTTAAAAAAAAAGTAGATATATTTATTTAATTTTTTTTTTATATTTATAAATAAAGAATACAATATAAATAAACAAATTAAATCAATACGCTAGATTTGTCAAAGTTTTAACCATGCCGCATATCCATTTCTATAAATATCAGAAACGAAAATACTGGCACTTGAAGCAAAAAGCACCAAAGAGCACTTGAAAAACGTTTTTCACAAAATCTAAAAACTAATACTAAAACTACTAATTGGAATATATCTCCGTGGAGTTTAAACATAACAAGAGAAAAATGCACAGCGTGACTTAAAGTAATTCATAAAAAATAGTTTCATTTATGCTTTTTCTAACTCATTTATGCTTTTATTTTTGTTTTTAAAAAGCAAATACTAATACCACTAATTTAGAAATATATATCTGCTTTGAACATAAAAAGAGAAAAAGAACATAACATAATTTCAACAAAATATTCTCATTTTATGCCTTTTCCAACCCATTTATGCTTTTTCGAACTCATGCTTTTTGTTTTTTTTTTTTTAAAGAAAATACTAACACTAATACTACTAATAAATAATATGTGTATATTTTGTACCACCAAAAGAAAGCACAACTTAAAATATTTACTACAAAATATTCTCATTCATGCTTTTCCTAACCCATTTATGCTTCTTTTAATTCATTCATGCTTTCTTATCCCGAAAAGCACAAGTAGTTTTGTTTTTTTACAGAATATGAATTTGTTGTAACATTTTTGACTTTTACAAATTTTACAAGCATTAAATAAACCCAAAAGTTCGCGTTGCCAGTGTTGTTTTTTCGCGGTGTGTGTGGAGTGCACAAACCGTGCCGGCAGTCATGCAAAGCGCTTTGCTTGTTCGTCCACATGGGCAATATTTTTATTTCACACGCTTTTTTTACATTTGCTAATTGCTTACGTTTGAGTGCACCGCGTCGCACCAACTGTAACTGTAATTGTCACCGGACGGGGCGACACCCATACCCACCCTTTCCACCTTACACCACCACCACCGCCTGCCACCCGCCCAAAGAAAGCAAAAAAGAGTCCATCTGAAATGCGGTTAGCCAGGAAAACGGTTTGTTTTCTCACTCCCATCCTGGTCACAGCAGTCACTAATTGGTTTTACTCATAGACAAACCCCACACATTCTGGCAAGCTGCTGCTCTTGCTCTTTCATAAAGTAATATTTGCAAATTATTAGATTCAGGAAAGAATAGTTTAGGTATTAAGTGGGGGAACTCTTGCAAGGATTTATAAGAAAGTAAGCATTTCTAAGAGCAAAAAGCAGCTAAATTTAAGATCTAGCAAACTTTGGAAGCTGGAAATGTGTGATTATTTATGTAGATTAATAAATGGGTATTACAAGGTTCTTTTCTAATATTTTCCAGATAGATATTATGCATTTTTAAGGGTAGTTGGGTATACTTTTCTTATTAATCTACTTTATTTTATAGTGCAAAGTAGCTTTAATAATAATAATGATAATACAATGTTGATAATAAAATGTTGCAATGTTTTTTAATATATTTTTTACCGAACTGAGTCGATCCTCAGCTAAATTATCTTTCAAAATACTTTGTATTTTATTTCTATATACTCGTATATATACCTCAGTTTCCTTAATTCCACGGACAACTCCAGAACTCGTTTAAAGCGCTCCAACTTGCTTCTTTGGTGAACCCTAACCCTTGGTTTTGTGCTTTGTGCGAAAATTTCCACCACAAAAACGTGTCATATCAGCAAATGGCTGGAGGCTTCGAATGAACCCTGCTTTTATGACGCCTTCCGCCATCCGCCTCCTGTCTCGTGCCTCGTGCCTCTCACCTCTCATCTCTCACCTTGCCAACTGGCATCTGGCTTCCGCTCTGCATTGTCGCACCAAAAAAACTCTCCTCACAATTCCGCAATTTCGCATGCCATTAAGAAGCGATTCCAGAGCGAATCAGTCAAGTCAGTCACTTGAGATATATAAATAAATATATATATATATATATTATATGTTATGTATATATATTTCTCGCTCTCAAGTTGACTTCTTTCTACTTTGGAGCGTTTGCTTCATATTTGTTCGAGTGTGTTTGCATTTCCTAATTAATTATAATGCGTGACTCTCATACTTAGCGGGCATTATATTTGATCATGCCAGTATTTCCCACCCCCTCACAGTGCCACTCCCCCACTTTACGGTGGCACATTAGCTTTTTAGAGAAATGGCGAAGACGTCGCACCCACGGCGCTGGCCTGTTGTCGCTGCTGCTTGTCATTTTTCTACTCATAACACACTTTGTGTGTCCCAGTCCCAGAGTCCTGACTTCTATATGTGTCCCTCCTCGGTCCTTTGTGGCAGCCATGGCTGGTAGAGGCAAGTAGGAGAGTACCAGTGCCAGTACACAGTGATATAAAATATGTACAATATAAAATTTCTTCTTAATTTGTACTTTTAAATACCCAAAAGTAATTTTATCGCATACATTTATTATAAATTAATATTACGAGAACATATTTACAAGATATCATAACAAGTCTCGTGTTTAAAATAGCTGTCGAAGCATATATAAGCTTGAAATGAACTTTCAAAACAAGTATCTAGAAGATATCATTATATTTTAGTTCATTTTGGTATAATTCAGAAAGTTGCCGTTTATTTTAGAACATTTTAGTACATCTAAAAAATATTTTGGTGTATTTCAGCCTATTTGAATGAATTTAAGTATATTTTAAGAGACTTTTAGGAGATTTTGAATATATTTGAAATTTAAATTTAGTAATACATTTCTAGAAATATTTTTAGTACACTTTAGTACTTTGCAGATCACTTTAGAATATTGTGGTATATTCTTTAAGTATTTTGCTGTATATTTTAGTACACATGTAAGCGTTGTGTTTGCATTTTAAAAAAGTGCATTAATATTAGTACTATTTATTATATTTGAAAATTTGTTCCAGCTTTAATCCATAAATTCAGAAAAAAATCATGTGAAAACAAAAAGTTTTTATTGTTAGTATTTTTTTGGTATTAAAGGTTTTAGTATTTCTTTTATTTTTGATTATATTTTTGCGCAAAAATTAACATAGCACATTAATTAGCATTTATTGTTAATACCTTATTTTTTTGGTTCTGTGTACCAGTTCCAGTGCTTAGCCCCTGGTGGCGTTTTCTCGCCGCTTTAATGCCCGCTCATATGACTTCTGCTTTTTGCCGTCAGTTTTATGCACATGAGACAATGCTTTATCTACAACAACAACAACAGCAACAGCAACATGAACCCCTGACCACCCCCCAGCACCCACAAATTCAGAGTAGGTGCGGCAGCAAGGTTTTTTCGGATTTTCATAAATGAAATTTTGCGCCGCAATATTTTTAAATTTTAACAACCGCCAAAGAGAAGCAAGGCGAGGTCGGAGGATAACCGAAAAAGAAAAAACGGAGGAGGAGTATGGGAAACTGGGAAATAGACTTGTAAGTGGTTTTCTTGATTAAACCCTGGGCCTGGGTAATATGTGGTCCCTGGCAGACATGTGCGGCGGAGAGATTTACGCACGCTCTCCGGTTTTGGTTCGTTTCGGTTTTTATGCCAAATAAATAAACAAAAACTTTAAGCAGCTGTGCTAGAATAACACCCAGAACGAACTTTTCCCATCGACAATGGCTCGATTCTCCATTTTTTGTTGTTGTTTTTGGAGTCCCACATCAGCGCCCAGATGGAAATCTAATCGTTGAGATTTCCCAGCCATGGGGATTTCCCACGCTCTTCACGCTCATTGAGGCCACATTACCAAATTCGTGGCGCCTTGGGAATTTTGACAGTGGAAAACTATAGTTATTTCACTTTTTCCTCCCCCCCTTTTGAAGGAGGGCCACAAAAAAAGGGAAATTTTTCAAATCGGTCGCTGGGGACGATCACGATTGCGGTCGAAATTCTATTTCTATTTCTAGTTGCTGGAGTTCCTCACCCATATTTTTGCTGATTCATGGCTAAAGTGGGGAATTTATATATATATATATATAAAGTAGAGTAGAGTAGAGTAGAGTAGAGTGGAGTAGAGGGGGAAAGCAATTTGGGTCTCTCCCCTGCCCACCCATCCCTTTATCGAACGCACCGCATTTCTTGGGAGGAAATAACTTACAAGTTGACAAACATTCCGGGCCTTCTCTTCCGCTCCACAAATATGTATCTGCTGGCTTGGGCCCCCGGTGCTTAGGTGGCAACAATTCCACAGGTTTTCTGTCTTTTCTTCTTTTCTCGGTTTTCTTTTTTGTTTTCCCTTTCCCCAATGGAGAGACATTGTTGTATTTCGCTCAAGTACAGAAATTTGTGAAATTTGTATGCCCTTCTTGCTGGGTGAGATTTGAGGCGGAAGAGGTGCTGGTGCTGGTGGTGGTGGTGGTGGTGGTGGTGGAGGAGAAGAGGTTGTATATTTATTTTTATGACACTTACTGTCTCAGTTTAAAGGTAATCAAGGGGAATGTACCGACAGTATATGAGGAAAGTCTAGGTAAATAGTCTTGTAATTGGTAGTATGAGTTATTCGATTAGAAAGAGACTAAAAAGAAATCTATAGAAACCTCTACAAGTCTTAAAACTCTTAAAAAAACTCAAAAATTAAGCTACACAATTTAACACAAATTTCCTTTTAACTTTTAGACTTTTAAAAACTATAGAGTTTCTTTCGCAACTTTGAATATCAGTATAAAACGTTTGCAGTCCACAAAACGATTTCTTTGGTAAACTCTTATTAGAATTAATTGTTACACTCTATTTAGTAATTTAGGATTTTTATCGAGGAACCAAATTTATTTTTAAATATTATTTAGATACCTTTTAGTAACTCAGGATTTTTATTAAGGCACCAAATAATATTTTAGCCAAACTATTATATTTATATCTAATTAACATTGTATAGCAAATAATTTTATATAAATTGTGGATTTGAAATTATATTTCAGACAAAACGATTTAATTCTTGGTAAACTTGTATTGCAATAAATTTTTTAAAACCTTTTTCGAAATTTAGGATACTCATTGAGGAACTAAATAAGATTAAAGGCCTTTTTTAAAGGCCCTTCAAGTTTAATGATTAATTAATTTCAAATCACCCGTAAAAAAATAATAATATCAATATTAAACCCTTAAATTTTTTCAATTAATGTTATCCTAATAATTATTTTCAGGGTTTTTTGACTTTGCCATAAGGTCCGCATAATTTTCTTCCAGCTGTTCATGGGTATTGATATGGATTTTATGGATTTTTGAATGGTTTAATGCCTTTTTTCCCTATGCCAGGGGTTGTTAATAAAGACACTCGCTTATGTTTAAGTATTTGTTGCATACTCACACACACACACACCTAAAAATATAGAAATTACGTAGCATACATGTATAATCAAAATGCGGCACACAATTATTTTTTCCTAGGCTGCGACGAGTATTTTTCGAATAAACACCCTGAAATTGGATGCCCACATGTGTGTTCGGCTCCTATATGAGCCGACCAAGTTTCCCGCCCAAGTATCCTCTTACAGCACTGAAAAAAAAAAGAGGAAAGGAACACCCATCACCCATCAAGGTTGACTTTAATGACATGAATAAATGGAAAACATTCATTAAAAATCATTAGAGGAGAAAATTAAAAATTGAATTGCACTTGGAAAATGCCCACGTTTTAAGTTATATTTTTCTAGAGACTACAAATACTTTTAATATTATTAACCACTGCATTAAGCTTTGTTTATTTAAGTTTTTAAATGGTATAGATTTAAGCCAAAGAAATCTGGGTAGAATAAAAAATTTGTGGCTTTATTTAGACAATTCTCAAATAATCTGTAGTCCCCTAAATCCCCCAAAAATAAACATTTTAAGTTAATTGATTTATGTCCCTTGAATGCTGCTTTTATTCAACAATAAATTAAGATTTAATTTACGTGTTTTCCCCCCCCAATTTGATATTTTCTTCGAACGCAGATCGCTGTCTGATCGATCACTTTGAATTAACAAAAAGGAAAACATATTTTTCGACTGCACGAGATGTCCCACAAAGTCACAAGGTCTGATGTGTCGCCCATGTGGCTGGAGCCGCACTCGCGAGGGGCCAAGGACAGCGCATATATATGTACGGATGAGCACGGGTGTCGAAGTGGATATAGATCCCTGGCAGACGCGATGAGAATGAGACCTTCATTTAAAATCCGTCCCCATCGTTTTGGTCTCCGCCCCAACGTCCCATCATCCCATCCTCGAGCCCCTCTGCCAGCTGCTGCTTGTCTAACTCTCAGTTGTGTCTCATTATTTGTGATTTCTTCAAATCCTACTCCACTCTCTCGGGCGGCACCACCCCCATCGCAGCACGTGTGACACCCATGTGCCACGCCTTGTTTCGGTGGGTAACGCCCACGCAGGTGAAGCTCATTTCGCTCGGCGTCTGTGTGTGACTGTGTGTGAAGGCGAAAATGAGGAGGAAAAACGCTCTCAGTAATTTATTTTCACAGCAAGGAAATGCCGAAAATGAAGCCAAGGCGAACCCGCAAATAAACGAAGCCCCCGGTTCACAAAGAAGCCATCAAAAGGCTGAAAAGGATGAGAGCCAGGAACAAAGAAATAAAAAAAAAGGGAGAGAGCTACAAATTAGGAATGAGCTATTGTGCACTTAAAGAAAAATGCTGAAGATAATGGAAAAACGTATAATTGTATTTACAAACCTGATAAAAGAGAATATCTCTTAAAATAGGTAAGAAAGTATCTAAAGATCGAAGCCATTCTAATTGGATTCCTAAGGCCTTGTAAGAAAAAAATCATAACCCTTATATTATTTTGATTCCGCTTCCAAGTATATAAGAGAATTTAACCTTTAAAAAGCAATCTCGCTCGCAGAGAGATCTTGTACTCGGAGTAACTTTCACAGAGTGGAGATAAAAATAAACTCTTTCGTTCACTATCGAGCAGAACTTTTGCTTTGATTGTGCCGTGCAGACGGTGAGAGAACAAAAGTGGGAAAGTGAAAGATGGAGAGAGAGAGAGAGAGAAAGAGATAGAAAGAGAGAGAGAGAGATGGAGAGAGACAGAAGGAGAAAGAGTGACGGACAGAGAGATGAAGAGAGAGAGAGACAGACGAAGAAAGAGAGACGGAGAGAGAGAAAGAGAAATAGAGAGTGGGATGGAGAGAAAGAGACAAAGGTACGGCTAAAGAGAAAGAGAGAGAGAAAAAGACGGAGAAAAAGATGGGGAGAGAGATGGCGAGAGACGGAGAAAAAGAAAAAAAGAGAGAGGGATAAGGAGGGAAAGAGAGACAAAGATAGAGGAAGTGGATAAGAGAGTCAAAGACTGAGACTGAGAGAGAGTTAGGGCATACAAGCAGCATGGAAAGAGCGAAAAAACTACTGTCTCACTTGAAGCGAGAGCGAAATAAGAAAAAAACCCACTAAACGCTTCCCTCGTTTTCCTTCTTAATCGGATCCTTGGGTAATTGACACTTTTCAATCTCCATACGATCTGTGATAGGAAACTTAAAGTTATGTTCTCCACTACCCCAAGCGCCGCTCAATAACCTTTCAGTTTTTTCCGCTTTTATTCCCTTTTTTTCTTAACAAATTTTCATTGTTGCTGACCTGTCACAGGCAGTGTTCCGCATCATAAATTTAAAAACATCACATAACTCGCATAAAACTGGGTCTCTCTCCGTCACATAACCGTTAGTGGGAATGAGTTTTGCACCGACCATGCAAGTTTAAAAAGTAAAACTCAATAAATATGAATTACGAATTTTTACGTTAACAAATAAAAGTGAAAGGTGGGAGGCAGAAGGCGGCAAGGTCGAAAGAGAAAAAGAGTGGAGAAAGAATTAACTCTGTAAGCGTTCGGGTGTGTGTGTGTGTTTGTTCATTCATATAACAACAATGGAATACATTAACACCCAAAACATTAGCGTGCCAAGGCCCAATTGAAAATAATAATTCCCGAGTGCTGCCAAGTATTCTCCTTTCCCAGAACCTTCATTTTCTCTCTCCGCAAAACCCCTTTCCCTGCCTTCTACACAGACACTCTAAGAAAACGTGAGAATAAAAGCGGGTCAGATTTGGAAAAGTGAAAAGGTTGAGATTCTTGAGAATACCTCAAATATATATAACAAAAATGCCATTAAAAGATTATACAGAAGGTAATGAAGGTAAATGAAAATTTTAGGTATTCTAGCTCTTAACATCATTATTATACTTAAATACACTCTTTTCCATTTTTTACAAGTGTTTACACCATTTTTTTTTTACTTTTTCCCTAAGTGTAATTTTTCCCCGCCACAACTGATGATGCACAGAAAGACGAGGTGGCGTTCTGTGTGTGCGAGACCATAAAAAGCACTTTCGAACGCATAAATTGATAAATTGATAATATAAATTAACCAATTCGATATTAAACATGAATGGCGTCGTTGGTTGTGAGCTGCCACACAAAAGGCAACGAAACGTAAAAGCAAAACAAACGAAAAAGTGGCTAATTCTATACAGAACCGAAACTTGAACACTCTCAAAGTTGTAACGTATAAATTGTTTGGTCAATATAAATGGGAATAAATAGGGAATTTCTGTACAACAAAAAAACCTAGAAAAGTTACACTAAAATATTAATCCACCAGTAAAGCATAGATAGGCCTGTCTTTTGCTTACCTAAAGTTATAGTACTTTTATAAGCAAGTTTTTAAATTAAAATTGATCATATTCTTTATAGAAAAATGTTTAATACTTTCGTCTTACATTATAAGATATATAAAGAAATAGAAAGAATATATGGAATATATATAGAATAAATAGAATACAACAAATATATATAGAGTATATGAAATATATAAAAATACATAATACACTTATCTCCTATTATTCCAAATTGCAATGCAGCTCTTAGACTAATGTTTGTGGCTAACCTTTTGAAAGAGAAAAAAAGGACACAATAACAGTGGCAACAGCAGGACAATACAGGACAAGAACGTGCCGGGTGGGGCAGGTGATATGCCACTTCCCCTTGCCCTGCCACCCACTGCAAGACCCCTACACCCACCCACCCATAATGCCATTTTTGGCTTCCGTTTCGTTTGGCGAGGAAGGCGCTTTGATGTTACACCATGTTGTTATGCTGGAAAAATACTTGTACGCAATCATTAGTATGTGGCGAGTGTGTGTGTGGAACAGCACACATCAATGACGGGAGGATAGTTGCTGCCGGGGGGGAGGGAGGACGAGGACGAGGACGAGGAAACACCATGCACACCATTTACCCATTACGACGTATTCCGGAGGAAAATGGCGCCGGGAAGCCGCTGCTCCTGCTGCTGCTGCTGGTGCTCCTCTCGCTGGTCCGGTTCAGCGATTCACAGCTTGGCTAAAACATTTTGGCACACAGTTTTTAATTTTCTGTTTCTGCCGCATTTTGCGATTCGAACGAACGCGTCAAATCGATTCCCGGAGCCAGCACACAAGCACCTCTATATAATGGAGAGCCAGCAGAAAACTACACAAAAAGGTTTACGACACGGCGACCGACGCCACGCCGGTTCCCGCTCTCTGTGATTTCCACTTTCGATGCGAAGTGAATTTGACCTAATTTAGTTTTCCAAAAAAACAACTTTAAAAGGGACACTTTTTTGGGTTGTACAACAAAGAAATTCTTTAAGTTTTTTAAGTTCTATATAAATATCTATAAAAACATAAAGATTGGTTAAATTTCCAGCTAAAGTACTGAATCTTAAGATTCTATAACCCTTTAACCTCAATGGATTTAAGAATAAAAACTCTCTGAAGTTAAGGTACTATAAAACCAACTCACATACCAAATTTCAGTCAGATCGGTCCAAGAATATATTCAAGTTTCCTCATTTTCTTCAATGGCAGGTCATGGATAACATAAAAAACCATCACACAAGGTCCTTAATTCAGCAAGCAAGTCTGAGATACAACTGCGTTAACATTCATAGCTCGCCGAATAATTTTTGTTCGCCATTCTTAAACCCCATATAATATTCTAGGTTCATTATAAACTACTCCCTTTGATAAAAAACCCCTTTTAAGTGCTTTAATTTTAATGAAAACTGTACTGGTAATGTTGATAGCTTAATTAGTGTCGCTGATTTCCCGACCGCAAGTGAACAGAGACGTCAGAGACATCGTCCGTCGTCCGGGCAGGACCCCGAAAGCAATTAATGACCCCATTATGCTGGCCACTATACTATCTTCATTATAGTTGTGAGATTGACAGCGCGAAAATCGCTTAAATTGATGATGGAATTTCGACTTTGACATGTAGAGAGAGAGAGAGAAGGGTCGGCGAGGGGGTTGAGTTATAAAAATAAGCATGAAAAATGTGACTTTACGGCACTTAATTGCCTCAAGCATTTTTATAAAATCAAGCGTACTAAAAATGTAACATAAATATTTAACGAGGTCATGACAATCATGGCCTCATCAATCCAGTTAAATATTGTAGGTAAACCAGTTTAATCAGAACATTTAATATAGTGAATTCAGCAATTAAGAATTCAATTATTTCTAATATATTTCATATATAGTTCTTGTGCAATTTATATACTTCACATTAAGCCCCATAAACATTCAATTACTCGCCGAACCGCAAATCATAAAATATATATTTATGTGCAGCTAAATCCATTTTGAGAGATCAGAGAAGGTAACCGCTAACAGCATTCGACTATATAAATATTCAAGTGAAATGCAACAAATGGTAAAAAAAGAACGTTTGTATATAAAATTTGTGACCGCAAATTGGAAAAACATCCCGAGGAATAGATATACATATATATAAGAGGGGAAAATGTCATCAAAACAACAGAGGAATAGCCGAAATCAGGGGACAGTTTCCCGATTGAGACGTCGTTTATCGATGGGAAATAGAAACGAAATATGTATAAACATCGAATTGGAAATGGAAATGGGAACCGAAATCAAATACAATAAAAGGTGGAAAAGTTGAATGAAACCACAGAAACAACAAAAAAAAAATTGGCATGCTAAAAGGATCACACCGTAGATTGCCCTGATTGTCCGGTATTTAAATTCAATATTCCAATTCCCCTTGCCACTCGCAGCCGTGGTTCATCCTGTCCCCGTTGTCCCGTGGCCGGCTGTCGCATAAAATAAGCAAATTAACATATTTTATTTGCACTATGCTATTATATTTAATAGGATTTTAATGCGCGGTAACACGACCGAAAGCGTGCATTTCAATAAATTAAAAGCCCGGAGAGCTGGCGCACCGTGGCCACCGTGCCACTGGAGCACCGAAAATTGCAATTTCATGAACTCTGCCGTGTGCCGGGAGCACTTCATTAGCGAGGTGGATTGAAGGGGCGTACCCTGGAGTTTTGGGAGGATGCGATGGGATGGGTTGGGATGGCGGCATAGCATAGGATGAGATGAGGCGAAAGCTAATTGCTAAATCAAGCCGCCGCCTCGCCTCGCCTCACGTTGACTGACAGCGGCAAGGGAGCAGCCAGGATGCCAGGACGGACCAATGGATAACCATCGGAGTGAGCTGTCCCTCCTGGCGCCGCACTGGGTACAATTAAATTATGTGCTACACGTGCCCAGGACACCGGGGAACACTAACCCACTGTGGGCGGTGGGGTGCTAGAACTATGTAGCTAGCTCTTGGAATGGAATGCCTTTATATTTTTCTTTTTTTTTTTTTACCAGCTTCAACTTTGTCTCTTTTGCTTTATGTACATGGATGGGCTTGTTGTTACAACTCATTAGTTTCACATGGCAACCGCCGCCGCCAAGGATCCATCCCCGCGCAATCCTTTGATGCAGACAAGAGTCTGGGATAGCCGGGGCTTTTGGATGGCCACTGGAAATGTTGTAGCCACTTGTGTCTGCTCTTCTCCGTGTCTCTGAGTCTCCCAGTCTCCGTGACTCCGTGTCTCCCGTGTCAACGTGTTGATGATGGGACCAAGGAAAAACTAGAAAAATGCACGAAGATGGCAAAGCCAAAGAGGGCAGGAAAACAAGTCAAGGGTCGTGTCCCCAGACGTGCCCATTTTCGGTGGCATCCCCACACTTATTCAACCCAACGGCTGCGGTTTGCTGGGAGCTTGTCACGCCTAGACATGGGTCTCCCACTACCAACTTCAGCTTGGTCGCGGCGGCCATGATAACCAGAATTAGCCAAATCTCAAAGGAAGAAGAAAAACCAGCCTGAGCCTGGTTCGTTGATTATTCCTAATTTGGACATAGGGGAGTTTCCTTAAGTATAAAATATAAATATATATTTGATTTGTTTTCAAACCGAAACACTGATTTCTACCACAGGCCAAGCACCACGACACATGTGTTGTGCGGGCTCCTTGAAGAAGGTCCTCTGCCACGAAACCCATTTGGTCCAGCCACCAGAGTTATTTGCTCATATTTAATGAGCTGGGGGTCACAAGGGGCTTCGCCAGGTGGCCACTTCGTGTTTGGTGGTTCGCCTTGAAGTAACCACAATTAACAGACATCCAAAGGGGCTGCTGCGTCCGAGTTTCCCCAAGGTGGGGGGAAGCCGCCCAGTGGAAAATGCCCATTTCGGAAGAGAGAGGCGCCGCCGCATCTCGTTAAGCGAGGGTTGATCAAATTAGCAACAAAACTTTGCCAGTGTGCTCAACCAACTTCACAGAGTTCATTTATTCAGCGCCACCTTTGCCACAATCAAAGAGTGGCTGAGGTCCAAGCAATGTCTTTTAATAAATTATTTAAATCTCTTAACCAGGGGTTAAATATCAATTTTAATTTTCTTTTCTTGTTTCAAAGGAATAAAGTTGCAGAAAATTATAGAAACTGTATTTAGTGGAGTAAAAATACATATGTATTATTAATCTCACAATTTTGTATGAAAAATAAGTGAAAACCTTAACCAGAGGTTAATATTAAATTAAACAATTTCTTGTTGAAAATGTACTAATAGAAAGTACATACAATTGTCATTGTTTTTTTAAGGAATTTCTTATTAGAAAATCTGACATCATAAGTAATTAAAGCCCTTAACCAGCAGTTAAATAAAAAAATATATATAGAATTTCGCAATACTTTCCCATAACATTTAATAATGTTGAAAAATAAGGCTGCTAACCAGGGGATAAATATATTTTTAAGCATACAAATTTAGCTTGAACTAAAATTTATATCGAAAACGTTTAACCGAAGGTTAAAAATATATGTTTAGTTTAGTAATATTTTTCAAGTAAAATTAATTACAGAAATTATGACTTATATTTTAAACATTTGAAAATTTCTTTCCAAATTTATAAGAATAAAATGTGTTATCAGCAGTACTTTTAGTCCTAACCAGAGGTTAAGTTTAGTTTAACAAATATTTAACAGCAGAATTAAGAAATGAAAATAATTTTCTAAGAAAGCTCTTTAAGAAATCTCCCATAACAGAAACGATTTCAAATTCCTCAACCACACGACAAAATATGCAAGTAATATCAACAAAACATTTATCGTTTAACGTATGGCTTATTTTATTTGTAAATCCATCTAATTTTATTGCAAGGATATTCTGTTAAGAACCATTTTATGCCTGGTTATAAATAGTTTCCCCTATGGCCCCGCAGATGTGTGCCATTTCAATACATTTCGTGGACAACAAGTTGCTGGTCACTCTCACTGCCACTTTGCAAACCAATCGCCAGATGTTGCAGAATTGTGTATTAGGTTGTGTGTTTGTTGTGTGGGCGTCCGAATCGAATAACCAGCGAAATATAAACTTATCCCGGTTAATATACAACCCAGGCGCTGTTCCGTGGTCTAAGCAAAAAAAGGTTATGGGGGCGGAGGGGGCAAAGTAAAGTGGCAATGGCTCCTGGCCCAAAGCCCCCTTGCCGCCCCAGTAAGAATCCAATAAAAATGCTTGCGACAATAACATATTACAACATGCCTTCCATAACAATGAACCCTTCGAGCCGTCGAGCCTTGGAGGAGGAGCCCTGACCGGGTTTTGGTCTCCGGGGGGAGGGGGCAGGCAGGGGGCTTAGGATGTGGAGTTTGTTTTGGGCCACGGTTCACCGTGCTCCTGCTTGTCCTTCAGGACACATGAAAATGTCAATAAAGGTCGCCCGATGTTGTTGGCCCAACTCCGCAAAGTTACGCACTTTACGCCAAAGCACCTGAAGCGCTGCTAAGTTTACCTGTCCATGTGTCCAATGCCAGCTCCTCCTACAGCTCCACCTCTAGCTCCACCTCCACCCCTGCTCCTTCGCTCTCGTCCTGATTGGCTTTGGGAGTGACAAAAACACACAGAGTGTGGGTTGCCGCGTTGTGAATCCCTTCCTGGAGCTTGCCTTATTTATTACTTTCGGCCACTAATTGACAGCAATTTACCGACCAAAGAAGAAGAGTTGGCCCGGCCAGCAACACACTAGGCCAAATAAAATAGACGTAATGGAACCCAAGTCATCGCGTGCAGGGGATCATTTGCCCCGCTTTTCCACTTTTCCACTTTGCCATGCCGCTTCCTCGGGGGGCTCTCCCTCGGCCACTGTGTGCCACAGCGACTTACTTCATAATTGACAGCTAATTTCGTGCGTTTATTGCTTCACCTCGGTTATTAATATTTATGCGAAGCGAAAAGCATCGAATTTCCTTTCCTTCTTTTCCCCCGAGTGAGTTTTATTGGAAAAACCTAGAGACCACAGCCACGCAAGTTTGTGGCCAAGAATTTCTACTTCTCGGCACTGGAATTACAATGAGATTAGATAAGCTGCTACAAAATTCGTATATATCTAAATAAATTATTTCAATGGAAATAAGATAAAATTGACAAAAAAAATTTCAAAAAATTTCAAAAAATTAGATATTAGTTAGTTAGTTTCGTTTTGAATGCAGAAAAGTTCTCCTGTAAAAACTAGGAAGAAAAAACCAAACCAGACTGAAATCGGTCTAGATTAAACCGAGTTATGATCAAAAAACCCTTCAAGGTGTTGGGGATTTTTGAGCCAAAAATGTACCCACTTTTTTCCTAAAAAAAAATTGACAAAAAATTTCAAAAAATTAGAGATTGGGGTTTGAATGCAGAAAAGTTCTCCTGTAAAAACTAGGAAGAAAAAACCAAACCAGACTGAAATCGGTCTAGATTAAACCGAGTTATGATCAAAAAACCCTTCAAGGTGTTGGGGATTTTTGAGCCAAAAACGTACCCACTTTGTTCCTAAAAAAAAATTGACAAAAAATTTCAAAAAATTAGAGATTGGGGTTTTGAATGCAGAAAAGTTCTCCCATGAAAACTAGGAAGAAAAAACCTGACTGAAATCGGTTGAGATTAAGCCGAGTTATGTTCAAAAAACCCTTCAAGGTGCTGGGGATTTTTAAGCCAAAAATGTACCCACTTTTTTCAAAAAAAAAAAAAAGGCAAAATATTAGAAAAAAAAATAACAAATTACTTTCAAATCTAATGACCAATGTTTCCAACTACTTGAAAAGTTCAAAGGTCCCGATTTCCTATGTAATTTGTGGCAAATGACAGTTGCCCAAAACAATAATCATTACCTCTAGAAATGTAACTTGAGTCTTGGGAGACCTTTCAATAACTGCTCATTTTCCAATGACAGCTAATCAACAAATAATTGATGGAAAAACATACAATATATAAACGTATTTCTATGGCTCTAAATACCCTACCCTCGAGGGTTTTCGATTATTTTGGGTGGGAATTTAACATAAACTTTTCTGGCTAAAACCCCCCTACATGAAGTAAACCTTTTAAAGCAGCCATCCTTTTGTGGGATTTGCCTTTGCCGCCAGAAAGTCTTCTCAAATTATATCCGAATAGCTATACAATATACGCAGTTTTTGTTCTTGTTGGACTTTTGTTTCATTTGGCACAAGCAATCCTGTCATCACGTTTGATAGACGCTAACATTTTATTGGCGTCAGGATGATGGAACCAAACTCAATTTAGCCTCACGGTAGATTTACCTTCAACATTTCGACTGAAATTACCCATCGCATGAAGTTCTTTGCTCTGCCGAAAAGCACAATTGCCGCATGCCTCATTTTTCGCCGAGAGATGTAACGATTTGGGGGAAATCAGATCGACTTTGTTTATTCATCGATGTGGATTCCGGGGGCTGCTAATTGGTAATCTTATACAAAAACACCCCGCTCGAGTTGAGTTGAGTTGAGTTTACCCCCGAGGGCTTTCGGTACGAGGATGAGGCAGAAGGTGACAGAAAAGTCCCTCTATTTATGTTGTAATAAAATATTGACATACAATAAAATCGACACACAGCGAGAGAGAAAGAGAGTAAGGGAAATTGTATTTAATGATTTTATTACAGCATTTCGCTGGATTGGTGGCAGGTTTTATGCGATAACTTTCTACAGACACACTGGAACACACACAAAAGTACCAAGTACACACAGCTCTCGGATGCGTAGTGTGCTCACTTCCTTCTATATATATTATTTTTTGGGGCCAATCGTCCATCCGCGGGACGGCCACTGGTGAAATGACAAATGTAAATGGCTTTGAAGGCCTATAAAATAAGAAATTCCAGGGGCCATTTGTATGTCTGCGATTGTTGGCGACAGAAAGCCTCCCGGAGCTGACAATTTTTCGCCAAAAACCGTAGAGAAAGAGAGAGGAGCACTGCCAATGACGATGATGAGGCGGCTGACAGCCAGCTGAGTTGAGCCCGAGTTTCGAGTGGAGCCAGTCACTCCGCCTTCCTTCCCCAAAAATTGTTTTTCACATTTTCGTATGCCAATCGAGGAGAAGAATAACAAACAGTCAAACAGTATCCCGTTGAATGTAGAAGGAGACAAGGACGAATAAACTTGAAATGACATTTGCAAAAATTTTAATGACAAGACAAGATTAATCAATACGGGACACCATACACCCACTGTGCCTTTTTCTGCTGACAAACAGGAAAAAATATATACATACGTCGCCGCCCTGCAGAAGAAAAGGCTCTCTCATTCGAGTGTTGTTGGTGACTAAAAAAAAAAAAAAGAAACACACAATAAAAACAACAAAAAAAAGGCAGCAAAAAATAGCAACAAACAGGACGACGACACGCACGCATACAAAATATTTCCACAGAGTGCCTAGGAAATAAGTTAATGGGTTGGAAAAGGTGGCTCCGTATCCGCATCCGTGGTATCCGCCCGCACATACTATGTATGAACATGGTAGCCGAACGGAGAGCTGAGCTGGCCAATATTCATGGATTCTATGGGTGGAAAATCCCAAAAAAGTACGTAAGGGCCTAGAGCGATTATTGGTTATCGGATGTCTAAATGATATTTGTGTTCAATAGGCCCCGCAGGAATCAGTTGTTGGCGAGGCTTTCAGCTGGATAAAAATATATATTAAAAGCGGTATATATGTATATTAAAAAAGTAATCAAAGAAAAACAAATAAATAAATATAAAAGCAAATAATTAAAAAAAAAAAAATAATAAATAAATAACAAGAAGATTAATAAATTAATAAATAAAGCTTAAAACAAAAACGAGATGACAGCATATATTAATAAAATAAAATTCGATAAAAATCGATATATAGGCGACCGACAAATTAGGAAAAGTATTTTTTGATTATTTTTCAAATGTATCAAAAATGACGATTTTAAATGTTAAAAGCGATAATACCGACATTGTTTCAATCGATATTTTTCTTAACTAAGCGATATTAGATATTAAGATATTAAGCGACTGATAAATAAAAAAAAACATTCTTTTATTATTTTTTAATTAAATCAATATTTTAAATGTTACAAGCGATAATACCGAAATTTTATTGTTACAATCGATAATTTTCTATACTTAAAATTTCGATATATCAAAACTAGTGTTATGCTCTATAATTTATCGGATGTTTTACAATAATATCGGTATTTTAACGAAGAAACCCCTATAATATCAATATTTTGTTATAAGAAAAAGGCAATATTTATCTATACATAAAATTTCGATAAAAATGAATGCATTGTTATTTCGATGAATTATATCGGTATTTTCTCTAAATATATATCCCGAAAAAAATGAATAAATAAATAACCAAAAATAAAAATTTCAAAATACAGATTTCTGGTATAAAAAAATATTACAAGGTAACTACTCCCCATATACTCCCCGAAAGTAAGGTATACCGTCATTCAGCATACCCAAACATAGCCTATAAAAACGGTTTTACACTCTGCGTGCATGATAAAAGGGTTTTTAGCAGGAACCTGAGAGAACGGGAGGGCTGAGACCTCATGGTGTCCGTGCTTTCTGCTTTCGTGGCAATTGTTTAAAGGCATGACAAACCAGAATAAATGGCACAGAGAGCTGTCACAGAAAGGAACTCGGAGCCAGGAGCCAGGGCCAGGAGCCAAAAGCAGCGAGGAGCCAGCAGCCAGGAGCCAGCAGCCAGGAGCCAGGAGCTGGGAAGAGCGAGGAGCAGATGGCTGGCTCCAACGCATCGATGGAATAATGGCCTTAACGGGATGTGTTCTCTCGCACAAGTCTCGCTCGCTGGCTGTCTGTCGCCTATCCACCATTCATTGCCCCATTCATTCAAAGCTAAAATGTTGAAGCTGCTGGGAAAACAAACGCGTTGACAATTTACTGACCTGCAAAGATACCAAGAAAATGGAAAGAAAATGGCGTGTTAGTCCAGGGTAATACTGCATACGAGTCTATCTATGAGCTACATACAAGCTACACATCCAGAGAAACAGTCAACGGAGCATTAACTGGGCTCTCCGGCTCTCGGACATCCCCGCTGGGAATGTGACTTATCCGAAAAAGCCACGGGATAAGTGCCCCAGAAACGGAATGAATACATATGTATATATATATATAAATGGGAGTGTGGGGGGAAACCAAAAACCAAATAGCAAATCGAGCTGCGACTTTGTGTTTATCCCTTTTGAATCTGTGAGACTTTTGTTTTCAATTAGACTCAGCTTTCGATTGCTCTTCCCCGCCTTCGCCTATCCTTTCCTAGCCCTTTTTCCGGCCATCTCTGATTAGAGTCTTAACCCCATGGCTTTGTTCTCGATTGTCTCAACGAGCTAACAAAATGTCGGCATTTGTATAACTATTTCGAATATTGATATTGTGTTGCTCTGTTGTAATTGCCAGAGAAAATTACAGAAGAAAAATGAACTAAAACTGACAAAAAAAGGGAGAAATCTTCTTTAAAACAATATATTTATGAATGGAGCATGGCCTTTGGCTTATACTCTTATTTTTAGCTCACTTTTTGTTGATATAAAATAAAACATACCCGAAGCTAATTTCCAATTCCTAGTCACATACCAAAATTCAGATCAATTGGACAAAGTGAAAGAGAGAAATTTGGCTGGTAGTTTCTTATACTTGTTGTTTGTTTTTTAAGGCCACATTTTCTGTGATGTCCAGTCAGGGCTAAGAGAAAAGCCATTCATCAGAGAACGTACTTGTGCCTAATGCTTGTGAATTATGCACCTCAAGAACGTCTTATTATCAGGCCGCAAGCCCGCAGTTATAAGGCAAAAGGACCTCGGTAACCCGAAAAAAGGGCACCAAGCTTAGCCAGGACTTTGGCTGTGAACAAAGCACAACGCGAACATGCTCTGCTTTGTGGTCATTTGTCCAAAACTCAAGAAAATGAGAGTCTTGGACTGGCACTTGGACTGGCCACTGGGAGTGGGACTAAGAGTGGGTCTTAGACTGGGAACTGGGGACTGGGGACTGGGCACTGGGCACTGGTAACGGCGTGACTAACGAGTAAAGTAAATGGAAAATGACCAGAAGAAGGACAAAGGCGAAAACTTGGGAATGACGCAGGGGGAAAGCTTAATAATAAAACACTCCATCCAGCCAATGAAAACATTCACGACAACGCGCTCTTGTACTTAAATTTTTATTTTCCTTTTTTTTTTTGTGCTTTGTGTGTTTTCTTGTGTAGTTTTTGGGCCTTCTTTATGCTTTCTGGACACTTCCTCAATCTCAACCCGTTGACGGGGGTCTTTGGGCCATCATCACCATCATCATCGTTTCAACGATGACGCATGTTTGCCCGCAACCCAAGAACGCGGCCAAGATGAGGGAAAAGCCAAAAAGTCAGGGCCAATAATAACAAAACGGCGGCGTTTGAGGCAAGACAAGAAAAACGGGTCACCAAAAAAAAAAAAAGATCAGTAAATGCAAAATGCCGTCGTCGTTGCTGTCTTCGTCATCGTCATCGTCATCGCCGCCTTCTCCTTCTCCAATGTCCGTTTATACGTTTTGCGCCACTCCAGTGACCTGCAGTTTGTCATCTTGATCTCTGTCCCTGGCCAGCTCCAGGGGAGGGTAGAGGGTAGGGTAGAGGAGAGTCCCAGCCCTCGACAACAATGAAAACGAATGCATTTCGAACTCTGCGCACAGAGATATGAAATTATTTTTTATTAGTGGCCGCAGGGACGCAGAACGCAGAACGCAGGTCGCAGTCAAAAAAAAAAAAGGAAAGCAAGCAAAGGAACGCAACGAGCGAAGAAAAGCGATGAAAAGTGAGGAAAATGCAGCAGGATCTGCTGCCATCCAATGTCGCATTTATTACATTTCCTTCTTTTTTTCGCATCACCGAAACTAAGAGCTGCTTTACTCTAAATAAACAATTTTAATTTGCACAACTAAGAAGTCGAGATGCCGAGTGCACAGAGCATTTATTTTAATTTGCTGTACAGAATCAAATTAATTATCTAGAAAATCTCTAGAGCATTTAAATCTCTTTTAAAGGTGTCCAAAACTATTTTGGGAAATGTTTAATTATATTTAAAATAACAAGTTTATACAAAATAACAAATTTATACCGAATTTTGCGTGTCAAATGTATCATTGCATACTTTTAGACTGCTTGTCAAGAGATATATGTATGTATGTATGTATGTATGTATATGTATATGTATATAGCTATATATATTTTTTTAATCCATTAAAACTTTAGCAAACATTTTAAATTGGATTAAAATTAACAAATTTGTAAAGAATTTTATGTGTTCAAACATCCTATGGCCTATTTTAAACAATTTTTTTTAAGAAATTTCAAATCTTTAGAAGATTATCAACGTTTTTTGTATTTCCTTAAAACATGTACAAAGTTTGGGAAAACACAAAAAGTTAAAGCAGATTAGAAATGACAAAATTTACAACGAATTTTGAGTATTTAAAATGTTATTGCATACTTTTTAACAGGATTTTAAGGGATTTGAAAACTGTTTTTGTTTGCAAATATTGATTTAAAAACTCTAGAAGCAGTTTATTAATGAAATTAGTACTCATCATGATTCTTAGCTATAAATTCAAGCAATTATATGCTATAAGATACCAATGTACCATTATATGAAGTACTTTTTTTATTTTTTTCCTATAACACCAAAATTTTTTTTTTTTTTCTTAGTGCACTATAGGGTCCAGTGGCAAAGGAAATGAAATGGAAGCAAGTTGCTTGTTAGTGCAACAAATTACTCAGAAAGAAAAGGGACAAGTTTAGAAAAGTCAGACAGTGATAACCGGAGAAGCAGAAGAAGGGAACGAAGGGTGTTGGTGCGCACATGAAATTTTCCTTTCACCGCCCTCCCCCCGTCGCACTGTCCCTTCAACTGACCAAATGACTAAGAAAATTGCTTGGTCAAGCACTTTGCCGGCTTCACTTTTATATTTTATGACATTTCAGCTTTTCCTTCGCCCATGTCCATTGTCATAGTCGTTGCGGGTTGCCGTCTCCGTGTTGCATGAATTGTTCTTGCCACATGGCAATGCGCAGTACATACCGCCGGTGCTCAGTTAGCGGATCTAAAGATTTACCCCGAAACATTTAACCAGCTGAGAACAGCTACTTGGCTGACACGAAAAGGTAAGAGCAAAAGTGGGAAAAGCAGAGAGATGAGCAGAGAGGTTTGTTTTTGTCACTTGTCTGTGGATAAGAAAGCTCTTTAAATGCATGACGTCAGAGTGTGGTCGGGGAGTGTGTGTGTGTGTGTGTTGAACCCATTTAATATGAAAAACTTGTGTCATGAGAGACGAAGCATTTTTCATAAATCTGATGGAGTTATTCAAAAGAGATGACACATCATCACAGGGTTTTGCCTAAGGCAGTTGCCAGTACCTTTACTTTATTTATACATTTATTTCATTTCATTTCATTTTATTTACTCATTTACTCATTTATTTGATTTGATTCTCCAGAGGAACAAACCACTTCTACAAATAGTTTCTCTTTGGTAACCTAAAAATACCATCCAAAAACTTGCAAGCTAATCGACAAAATTCAAATGATTGCAAAATGTTTTCCTGCGAGTCATTTTCTATATTCATACGATGCTATTCCCTTCCCTCCCCTTTTTTCCGGCAACATTTCCTTGCTAATTGGCAGCAGTAGTGACCATTCCCATATGGAGCAGCTTTGGATTTAAAAGCACTCCAAAATCCACTCCAATGGAGAGCAGTAGCTGAAATAAATTAACACGAGGCTGGAGGCCAGCAAAGCAAAGCAAAGTCAGAGATTGCTGGACGACAGGACTCAGGAGTCACCTAGATATAATCGAGGACGACACACGGAGAGCCTCCACGGCTGGGAATGATGCGGTGACCAAGCAAATCCACACTCCACACACACACAACCCACACCCACATCATCAGAGTCCCTGGGATGCCGAGATGCTCCTCATGTTCAGGCTCAGGAAGAGGCTCCTGCTTCTGCTCTCATATATCCTTGCAAAATCGGTTCTTGTCATCGCAGCAAATCTCTGATGCTCGGCTGAAATCTCAGCAGCTCTGGCTGCAAAAATCAATTTGCGAAACCTTGGCATAACCATTTTCACACTGAAGTTGCGCCACAAACTTTTGCTTTGCATTTTAAATATGTATGAGCCTGGTTTTATGTTTATGCACACACAACACACACACACTCTGCTGGGAGCTGTGCTTCCCAGCATCCGATACGAGAGGCATTGCAATGACGTCGGCTTCAGCTTCAGCTTCAGCTTCTCCACGCACCGATTTTTTGCTCGAATAAATAAAAATCAAATGCGTTATGAAAATGTACGTTCGCCTATCTCTCTGACACACGGCGGCGGCAGTGGGATGGCGGTCCGGAAATAAGTTTGGCGAATTTTCGTTGGCGCTTCGATGGAATTCGCTCTGACACATCGACACCGCTCCAGCACCATGGCTACCACCACTGAGAACACCACCACCCACCGCATGCCGACGCTACCACAGCACTTGCCAGCTCATGCGAAAAAAAACGAAATAACGGAGCCAGAAGAGGATCAGGAACCGGAATAGGTGAGAGTTTAGTGCCGGCGAATCGAAACTTCAAATACCCTGTACCCTAAATAAAAACCAAAGTTCTGCCAAAAAAAAAAATTCAAACAAAGTATCAAGTTCAAGAAATAATTTGATAAAACGTTTAAATGTATGCTAAAAAAAATAAATGTGCCATTTTTAAACAGAATTCGAGGTCTACAATATTTGATTGCGTACTTTTCTACATTTTTTGTAAGCGATATCAAATCTCCAAATCAAAAAGTGCTCTTAAAATAAAGGTACAACTTTTACACACATTTTTTTCCACATTATTTTTTTATTATTTTTTTTTATTAATGTTTACTTTAGTTACTACTGCTTTGAGGAGCAATAAATTAAATTGTTTGATTAAAATTGGCTATTGAATTAACAGTTTACGTTAAATATGGTAAATCTTTTGGGGCGGGTTTGGTAAAATAAAAAATAAAATAAACAAAAATTATACAAAAAATTGTAATAAAAATAAATAAAGTATTTTATAGCATACTTTTTGACAGCTTTTTAGAAGATTTTAATTCCAATGTGTAAAAATAAAATAAATTATCCATAGCAACATTTGGCTTGCCTTATATAAATAACTAAAATTAAATAAATTATAAAGTATCCAGTAAAGAGTAGTATATTGCAGTATATAAATCCATTATAATGTAACAACCTATAAAATTCCAATATATTTGAGTATCCTTGCCACAGTTGCCCCGCCTTGTTGTAAGTGAAAACGAAATAATAATAGAAAATACAATAAGTGCTGAATTAAGTGCAAACTGAGTGAAATAATGGCGAAATAAATGCAATTATTTTATGAATAATTAAATATAATTCATCCCTTTTGCCCTACGCTTCGTTTATTCCTTGGCTGAGGGGAAACACCGAGAAAAGCCACCACCTCTTTCGCTTCCCTTACCCTCCTCCCATGGTGAGCCTCCTCAGCGACCTACCACCCGTTCCCCGTGGAGTTGGCCATGTCATTAGCCGCCACTTTGTTGGCCCTCCTCAATCTTTCTCACTCGCCTCCACCCAGATTGGTGGATTCGGTGGTTCCCCCTCAACTGGCAATTTAATTAGAGGCTAGAAATCTGTACCAATTGCACCAGCAGCGACGCAAATCCAATAACAAAAGGAGGAGGAGATGGAGAAGGAGCTGGAGTGACCTGCTAACCCGGCGGCAAACTAACCTAAGCAAAACCCATCAGCTTAGGTACTAAGGGAAAAAGGATGGTTTGCTCTCTCTCTCTCTCCCTGGCCAAGGGAAGGAAGGTGGCAAGATGCCGGCATTATTGGAGGAGCATCGGCCTATGGTTTCAATTCAATTGAGTGAGCCGGCAAAGCAACTGGCAACTGGGAGCCCAGAAACCGGAGACGGAGCTGGGTAGGAGCTCAAGTTTTTGGCTCGCTTGTCACGCTCCGGCCTCAACGTAAATCGCTGCCCGATCCGAAGGCCCGGCACGTAGCAAACTTACGTACGCCGGGCCCACAGGCCCAGAACTCGTTAAAAGCGATTCTTGTGCCTGCTCTCTCCCTGTCACAGCTGTTGTCATTGTCGCTGCGGCTGTCGATGTGGAAGTGGAAGTGGAAGTGGAAGTGGCAAAGGCAGAGGCAGGGGCAGTAAAATAGGAAGTGGAAGTGGAAGTGGAATGGTAGTGCAAGTGCAAATGTCGAGTGTCTAGCCTCTGCCACATCCACTTGCAGTCCCACTTGCATCACCACTTGCTCTTTCGCCACTGTCAAACCTCCCCCGGAATCCCATTCATAATTGAATAATTTCATGCAGTGTCTCGCTGCACAGTGGGGACAACACTGCCAATTCAGCACAAAAACCAAAAACAAAACATATAAAACACAAGAAAAGGAGGCCAGCAGCTGCTGCCAAAATAAATTCCATTAATACAGAAGTAACACTTTATTTTTAAAAAAATCTGCAAATATTTTGCTAAACGGAATAAAAATACGGAGAAAAGTGATACAAAATAAAATAAATAAGCTTATATTTTGGACCGAAAAATAAAAAATAAACAGCAAACTGTCATAAAAACAAAATCTATACATCGTTGGAAATAAATATCAAGCGCAAAGGCTTAAAGCAACATAAAACACACACACATTTCTTTCTGCTTTGGTCACACTTTATTGTTTGACTACTTTTTGGTTGACTATTTCCTGGCTTGAAATTCAAGGCAAATTCCTGTTTATTATATTATAGATATTATTATATTATCCTGGTCAACAATAATCGAATATAAATCTCTTTTAAATATACTATAATATTTACTATATATAGAATAGAGCCTAGCTTGCAGCTTTGGTCACACTTATTGTATAACTTGTAGTGCTAAAACAGGTTCTCATATAGAAATTCCTGTGCCCAATGATGTTTTTCATATATATGACGATTAAAAGATATAACCAACTGGTCAAAAAAAATTTTAAATTTAATAAATAATAATTTATAATAGAAAATACATAAATTTTCTCTCCCTGTCACACAATACCCCACTAGTCTAATATACCCCCACCTCTATAGAGCACTCTCAAAACTGCATGCATTTATTAAAAGTTATTTTAAACTTTCATATATACGTAATGCTTTCATATATATATATGCATATATATATACTATATATTCGGGAGTGTAAGCGCCTGGCTAATTGAAGGGCTAAATGTCAAAATTTAATGAGCTTTGCGCATGTTGATTTTTTCCGCATACCAGCTGATGGGCAAAATTATAATGAGCTGGAGAGATAAATCAAATGAGGTTCGTTTTTTTCCCCCCCGGACATGTCAAAAAAATTATGAAAGTTTTAAGATTGGAAGAATGAACAAGGAATGTGAGTTACGCTCAATAAGAGATAATTGCCGTGTTAATATGTATTGCCTGCTTTTTTGGAAATCACTTCAAGTGCAAACAAATCATTATTGGCATACTACTGACTTTTGAATTGAATCCTTGCCCACACACACACATAGCAAATCAAGAGCATTGGCAAACTGTTCGCTTGAGATCATAATTGAAACTGTCAACAAATTTGCACATCAGGGCTTAAATGGTATTTGATGGCTCAGCCGAAAATGCTGACATGACTTGGACCAAAGTCGTCGTCTCTGCTTCCCCAACATCATCCCTAAATCCTCTCCCGGTTCAGGCTGTAGCCTCCTTTCCTGCATTTCTTCATCCTCTCTTCGCTAACCGGAAGAAGGAAAGAGTTTCCTCTTCTTGGCCACCCAAAAAGTTTGTCTCTGCGTCTGTGGCGCCATAAAAATAAAACCATAACGACAACAATTTCATGGCTTTGTTTACATCTCTCGTCTTGGCATTCGTACTCCTCCAGCATATCTATCCTATCCTATCCACCACTTTGTTGTCATTGTCTGTATGTTTTTGGGTGTGTCGTCGCCCAAGAATCTTTTGTCTTTTAATTTCTGTGTTTGTTTGCGGCATCTCCCGGCAAAAGTTCAATCAACCACGCCCCAATCCGTCGTCATCGTCATCGTCCAGAGTTTAATTATCCACTTGAAAGCACCTTCCTCCCTCACATTCACTTTCCCCACTCTCTGGGTTTAGGGATTGGCATTATCTACGATGTAGCATCAAGACTTATGTCAAGATACTACATTTTTATGGTTTTCTATCTTGAGATGGCCGCCCATAAATGGGTTAAGTGTTACCTGGGAGGTACATATGTTAAATATAGGAAGCATTTCAAAAGTACACCCCGAGTGGAAAATATTTATATAATTTGCTTATAAATCGACCTATTTAATAAGGAAATTATGCTTTATTTTCAACCAAGTATTGCTTAAGAAATTAATTAAAGCATATTTGGAAAGGAAAGAAAATATTTGTAAAGTTAAGGGAACGTTTTCAAAGTTGAATCGTACTAGAAAATTTGTATGCAATTAACTTATACATCCAACATTCTTTAGGAATATTTAGCTCTTTAAGTAAGTATTATTTGGGGTACTACAAATTATTAAAAGCATATTTGTAGAGCCAAATTACTGCTCTTTTAACTTTTGTTAAGTTAGGAAAAAGTTTACAAAGAACGGCCAGGGTACAAAATATTTATACAATTTACCTTTGAATTCAATGGGCAAATCTTTGATCAAAATTAATTGTATTACTTAAGTTACTAAAAATTAATTTACTATGTCTTAAAAAATACAAAATACTGGACATTTTATACTTTTTTAAAGTTAAGACATGTTTTTCCAAGGTTTTCAAGTGTATAAAATATTTATACAATTTACTTACCTATTCAATAGGTAAATAAATATCAATACTTTTAATTAGAGTATTATTTAAGTTACTAAAAATAATAAAAATACACAATCACTGCAGTGTAAAGCCTCTTTTAACTTTTGAGACCCTAATGTGGGCTCAACATTTGGCAGCTTTGCGAGAAATTATCTCTAGAAACAACGAAATTATGCAAATTTTGGCAGGCGAAGTTCTCCCATCCCTCAAAGCCGAGAGAGCTTATTAAAAAAATACTATATAGACAGCCACTTGAGGCTGTCAGGCTTTTCAATTAGAGCTCATTAATGCGTGTGTTTGTGAGTGTGCAGGATGCAAAATATTGTTTCAGGGGGGTTCAACATTTTTGTTTATAATTGCCATGTGCTTTTTTTTTACATGTAAAGCAGATCAAAGAAGCTCAGGCATTCCTGACTGTGTGTGGCCTTTGAAGCTAATACACAAAATAATCTATAAATACACAGCTTCCATCATTCCTATTTTTTTCTCTGTGTCTCAGGTCTCAGGTGTCCTTTGTGTGTGTCCTGAGTTTAAATGCCGCACTGGTCGTTGCATTTAACATATTACGCATACGCCGTGTGGCCTGCATGCATATTTAATGCCCTGGCAAATGAAGCCAATGTGCAGAAAGTGACACAAACGACTCCAGCAGCACTTAAAGGCAATCAATGAAATGCATATCCTCGGAGTCCCGGCTCGTCCTGGCTCGTCCTGGCCTCAATTCGACTTAAGTTCCCAGAGTCCAACAGTGCTTTTGCTTATAACTCACTGGATATAGAGGCAGAGACAGAGACGGAGACGTAGAGTGGAAGAGCTGCATGTGCATGTGCAATTGCAGTCCACCACCTTTGACCCGTGATCCCTGGGTCTTGGCTGCCAGCTGAATGAGTCCTTGTTCAAGGGGATTACTCAGAGGTCCCTCCTCTGCTACCACTTTTTCATCTTAATTAATTTATGCATTTCACCTAATTCCCCAACTCTTTGTGCTCAGAGCCTAAAGCCTAACCGAATCTGGTTACCATAATTTGCCCAATTGACCAGCCACCCCCAAAGTGGGATAAAGCTCTTCACACAATTGTACAATTTCGCAAGTGAAGCTTGAACATTTAATTTGAGGTGAAGGGAAATGGAAGTAATCTTTGATTAGTATTTGCCCAATTTCAAGCAGCTCTAAAAACCCTCAAAAACGGATCACTATTTGAGTGTTCTTGTGAACATGAAATATATATAAAAAGGGTAGGTTAGTTTAGGGCTAAGACCTTTTACCAATTAATCGCAAATAATGGCCATTTGTTCAGCTTGAAAGCATACATAATTATACACACGATATCCTACTATATACATATACCTAGTATAGGTTTTTAAATCCCTGTGAACTTTACAAATGCCTGGGATAAGGCAAAAAGGAATGGCTTTGCAAAAAAAAAAAAATGGAAAAGAGAGAAAAAGGAAAAATTCCTGGCCACTGTCCATTCAATATCTTTGCCTGCCTGCCCTGTCCTGGTGTCCAATTGCTTGCTCTGCGGATTGTTTGCGGTTTCATTTTGCACTCTCGTGCCAGCACTTTGCCTTTAATAATTATTTATGCATATCTCTGGCTGGACGCAGCAGCGAGGAGGCCGAAGACCAAGGCTAAACTTGGCCACTTGGCCAGGCTAAGGGAGGAGTTACGAGACTGAGATGGAGTCAGAGACAGAGTCAGAGGCAGAGTCCGAGCCAGTGGGTCCAGTCGAGTAGCACTAAATCAAATAGTGTTGCCATCAAACATGCAACGAGCCGTGGTATCCGAGTAACCGAGTATCCGAGTTTCTGGACGTTTGTGTACCTCCGTACCACCTCTTCCCCTTCCCTGCATGTAGATATATATATATAAATATATCTGTATCTGTGTCTGTATCCAGCATCTATGGCATATATCGGTTAGCCGTGTTAATATTTGCTTGCGTTTTACATTGTGTGCTCACTGGGCATGGCCGGTGACAACGATTGCGATTGCGACTGCAACGGTGACGGCGACTGGAACAGGCAAGCGGAGCTCCCGAGTGGAGCGCTGCACTGCAGATACACAGATCCAAAGATATAGAGATACAGATACAGAGATACGTGGCTACAAAATGGTTGGTCTGTCGGTGTCTTTGAACGGTTTTCATGTTTTGTTTGGCTTTTAGTGCCGGCTCAGTTGTTGCCTTTCACCAATACAATTACAAACATAAGCATTTACACAAACAAGGCCAAAAAGCACAGATACAGATACAGTTTCAGTTCAGAGATGGAGATATGAGCAAGTAAGTAACAGTTCAAGGCAGCCTTTGTGCCTTTGCCAAAGTCGAAATGTAAATACATTGCTCAAAGGCAACTAGGCAAACATTTTGCATTCGCAATCCCTACCGCCTAATGATCTCCATTAACATAAATCCATCTGTATTTGTATCTGTATCTGCAGCTGAACATCTCTATCTCCATCTGCATCTGCATCTGCGGCCATGCATCTTGTTTTGTTTGTCCATCCAGCATTAATGCCTGCTGCTGCTGCTGCTGCTCCACTTTCCACACACTGTGTTTATCCTGCTAATTTGACTTAAGTGCTGCCCACACACACAGCCAATGGAAGACTGGTGGACGATCTTCTCTGCCAAGAAGCCTTTGCTAATTTGCAATTTTGATGCCGTTCCCCTGGATTCTTAATTTTTCATTTCCATTTATACCTGATGCACCCGCAGGGTATTATTTCGCTGCAAATGAGGAGATGATGAGCTTGGGAGATTGCAAGGCATAAAACGTAGCGCAACATGTTTCTGGCAACATTCTTGTAGCAACATTTTTTGTAGATTTTGAATTTAACATAAAGGAGTTGTATTTTTTTATATTTTCAGGGATTATAAAAAAAAATATCAGTGGAAATGTAACAAAAACTGCTTGGAAATATCAAAACTACATTTTTAAGTAATTTTTACTCAAAGCTAAAGCATAGTCTTTAGTTTAAAATATAATTAATTTAAACTTTAATCCATCTTCTTTTATTTATTGCTAATTTGCAATTTTTTGCCACCCTTCGGATATTATTTTATTAAAAATAAATGATAAGCTTGGAAGTTTACAAGCCATAAAGTGTTGCTCAACATGTTGCTGGCAACATTTGCTTAGCAACATTTTTTATTCCTTTTGAATTTAACAATACGGAGTTAGATTTTTATATTTTCCCGGATTATTTCAAACAAAAATCAAATTAAAATAAAATAAAACCATCTAGGAAATAATAAAAAACACATTTTTAAGGCCATTTATACACAAAACTTGTGCGTAATCTTCAATAAAATATAAATAAACCCCCAAAAAACTCGCCCAAATCCCAGTTGAAACCCTAATCATTAATGCTTCTTCGATTCTACCTGCAAGCATCGATATATCAAATGCATGCAGCAATTAAGGGAGGACGAAGGAGACTTGAGTCCCAATTTCACAGGGTCCACACACCACACACTAGGCACATAAATGGACAATGAGGGGGCGGCGGTGGCGGTGGCGGTGCCTACCCACCTGTCATATCACCCGAAAATGCGTGGCAAATGACTTTGCCTTTGGCTCGAACTTGTGGGTTGTTCCCCCCGTCGATATGGCCATGTGACCATGTAAAGGCTCGGCTCTGGCCGCTGGCCGGGATGGCAGCTGAGATTTATTTCATCCGTAGCCGAAGGAGAAAATTTCCACGTAACAGAGCGTAGAAATGTTTTCCCAACACGCCCATCACCAACACCACACGGAGAGCACTTTGGCCATCCAATCCTCCCCAGCTTCGTGCTCCATTCTTCCGTTGTTACTAGCCCTTGCGCCTCATCTGGTCGAGCGGCGCCGACTAGCAGGGAAGGAGCGGAAATTACAAATTGTTGTTTACTTTGCATTTCACTCGCACCAAACGAGCGACGGATGACAACAACAACGTTAGGAGGAGGAGCAGTGGGAGGAGGAGCAGGAGGAGCAGGAGGAGCAGGAGGAGAAGCAGCAGGAGAAACACAAGGCATCGGGCGTAAAAAGCTAAAAACAAGAGATAGCCGAATGCAAATGAAAATACACGGACAGCGATAAAGTTAGGTCCCTTTCCAGCTGGAGAACCTCAGGGTACCCTGTACATCAGCTTAATTGGAAAGATATAGAGAGTGTACATGGTTATATAGAGTGATATATTTGGTAGGGAAAGCATATTGCCTTCGAGAACTTGATAAATACAACTTGAAAATGTATTACGGTTCAACATCGAGAATACAATAATGCAATATATGGAAATAATCAAAGTAACAACAATAATTATGCCGAAAACATATCGATAATGTTCATTGAAAAATCTAGAGAACCGAACAATATTGAAATAAACCATAACATAGTGATAGAACAAAAAAAAATATATTAATAATTTAATAAAAAATATTAATCGAAATAAATAATATAATATCAACAGTGTCGGTAAAAAATCGATGATACTGATAAAATATCAAAAGAACAAATAAAATATCAAGGGCACAGATAAAATTTCAATGGTACAAATGAATCATTGATAATACATATGAGTTATAAAAAACATAAAATATGAAAACTGCAAATAAAAATAGAGGGTACATATAAAATAACCATAGCACACTTAAAATATCGATAGAACCGATTTAATATATTTTTTACTTTACGCACACTGCAATATTTTTAGCTCTATTTACGTTAAGAAAATACAAACAATTACAGTTAAAATCAATATATGAAAACACGTAAATATACATTAGGAAAAAACGATCGATACCAAAAACGATCGGAAGTAATATCGATATATTATAGTAAGAATCAAGATATCAAAAAAAAAAAAAAATTTTACAAGTATTATAGTAAATAATTATAACTTTATTATTATTGTTAATTCGAAAGAAGACCTAGGCTACGTTATTAATCCCCAAGTAGAAAAATGCAATGCAAACTACTGATACTTTCCCCCATTGCCAGTTTCAAAAGCTTTCCATTAGCATTGTCAAGTCCTGGCCAATTCGGTGAAATGTAGGTATGGTCAAAAACCCCTGACCCCCGTTGAAAATGGAACACAAAAAACAACAAAACAGCGCTGGCAAAGAGCCTGAAAGGACCATTGAAGGGCGTGAGAAGAGAAAATAGCACAGAACACAATGAAACACAGTGGGTTACTATTGAAATCTCACACGGAAAATCTTAAAATCTGCCTGAATTTTTAATATTCTCTTCAATGTACATTAGGGATCCATTTCGAAAGATCTTAAAGCGCTTTCTAAATGACTTCTTGATGTGCAGTTTCCTTAAACCTTTCTGTACCCACTGTAAGTACATCACCTCTTCTGCGCCCTTTGTAGTAGTTTAATGAGCTTTCCTTTGCCAATTTGCCGGAGAAACAAAATTAAAAGAAACTACAACAAAAAAAAAAAAAAATGGTAAAAAGAATGAGTCTTAGAACAAAAGCAGGTGAAAACTTTGTTCGCATAACGATAAAACAACGAAAATGTTGGCCAAATTGGGTCAATTATTACACTCAAAACAACTCCAGTTACATCTGTTTCGCACTCTCCCCGTTAGCCAAGTTGTTTCATTGTTGTGAATACCACAACGTGTTGTTGCCTCACCTTTCCTTTCCTTCCACCGCCTTAACTCATGTTTCCACAGTGGGTTAAGGTGTGTTGCAGAGTGGGGCAACACCTCAAAGTTCAACCTTCGTTTGAGCCTGAAGAGGAGGTTGAACTGTGGCAACCAAGAGATGAATTTGGTCTTGAATCTTTAGAGTTAACCTTGAGGGAAGTTGTATCAGAATATTATGGAAATATATATTAGAGTTAGTTAACATTACGAGAAGTTTAATCGGAATAAAAGATATGCAAATAATTTATTTACTTAACTATTTTTCATCCCATTTAAATCTCAAAATACCTTTTCTCCTTAATAATTTTGTATATATTCAACCGTGTTTGGGTGTATATTCATGTTGAGAGCTCCCCTAATTGTGATTAATTGAGTAAATAAACGGCAAATTAACAGCATTCTCAATTCCATTATTTCCGCTCTTCAGGGGCGATGACTTCCTTGCTAAGGGCGAGACTTTGACTTCAACATCGACATCGATATCCCGCACAACAACAGCAGCAGGCAGAGGAGCAAAGGTACAAAGATGTATGTATTTATTTACATATGTACATCAAAGCGATACACTCTCTGCTATTCCATATATATATATATATGTATAGTTCGTCGGTATATCTTATAGCAAAGTAGATAAACAATTATGAGTGTACTGCAGCGGACCAAAGACCCCATTCTTTCGGCGTTCAATTCATTTGACCCGCCATCAAGTGCCGGGAGTGTGGATGGAGTCAAGTGGAGTACGGTGGAGTGGTGTGGCTTTGAGTGTAGGGAAACTAGGCACCACAACACTGCAGCCGGAGGCCCCTCCGTTGTTATTGCCAACGGAAAATAGCACACGACCAATACAATTCCGAGCGTTAATAAAGCAAGTGTGCGAGTGGAAAGTATCTATGAGATGTATAAATTATTGCCTTCCGCCTGCCGGCAACCCTCAGAGATCGCGAGGGTGCTACGTACAGCGACTTGGTTGGGTTTCCTTTTCAGTTCTCAAAAGCATTTCGGAATTTTAATTGGGCTCCCCTTCAAGTACAAAGGGGAAATTGTGTGGAAAGAGTGTGTGTGTTTGTGTGTAATATGCATTTGCATGATTGAGAATTAAGTACGTATATGTATATATAGGTCGTTGTCTTCCCATAAATTCCCATTCCTACCTATGACCAGATTTTCATGGGTTTTTCGGTGTATTCAAGGCATTATTTATGCTAATTCAATTGCAGCAAATATGAAATATTTACATTTTTCATAACATTTTGCAAGTAATTCATTTATAAGAAAGTGAAGGTGTTAAACAAGTTGCTCTAGACGATTAGTAAGACTTCAATTTAATATAAAATATATATTTTAAAGTCATAAAGCTCAAGAAAATATTCTCTCTCAACTCAATTTTAACAAGGGATTTTAATAAGTGGCTTTAGACTTTTAGTAAGTCTTTAAGCTAATATAAAATACATTTTTTAAAACATAAAACTCAAAGAACTCTTCTCTTTTAGCTCAATTAAAGTGTTAAATTAGGTTTAAATATTTTTTCTTAGTGTGTACTTCTTGTTCTCCTTTGTTTTATGCGATCACCACATCAAGTGCCACACACAGGCTATATTTATACCCAAAAACTCACTTACTCATTCTCCTTTGCAGACTGAAGGAATGCGGAAGAGTTCAAGAACACTTTCTGGCTGCTTTGTATCTTTGTATCTTTGAGAACGCACAAGAAAAAGAAGCAGATCCAAAGGGAAATCTTACCTGCAAGTAGACAAAGAACATGGATATATTTTAATAATTTAATAATCATTTTTTAAGCTAAATTTGAGTAAAAAGTCAAGGTATATTAAAGAACCATTAGAAGGTAATTGGTTCATTATTCATTTTTATAATGAACAAAAAAAAATTTATCCTAAGAAAATGGAAACTAAACAAAGAAATAATCCAAATAAAACACATGTTTCTTATTAATAAAATCTACAGCAAGTATTTACCCAGTATATCCTGTTTTACTCCAGCTTTCTTATTTGTTTATTGTAATGTTTCTACCCCGATCACGACTTTTCCAAGTCACAAGTTCACTCACCTCCCAAATACTACCCTCCTCCTCCCAAGTTGTTGTTTATTTTCTGCTTAAAAAGTACTATTCTCAACTCAAATGATAAATTGCCACACTAAATGGTACTCAACTACGCAGTGTATGTATTGCACATAGTTGCCCAAAGTCAATAGTTCACAAATTTAATCAGTTACAGTCCGCAGCAAGGAGTGCAAGTAGTCCGCCTGCCTGCAATATTAAGAGAGCAATCACGAACTTCGTCCGCCAGGATTCCGCCAGGTCCATAAGTCACGACCAGACATCCGGCTGGAAGCCGTGTGTTCTCTTCCACCGACTTCAAGGTCTTTGTTCGCCGAAGCAAACTGCCACTGCAAACTGCAAACTGCAGGCTGCAGGCAGCAAACAAAGCGAGGATGGGAGGGTGCCATTGCCACTGCCACAGCCCACAGCCCACAGCCAGTGGATGTGCCAGTGCCAGTGCCTACCTACTGCAACTCAATTTAAAAATTGTACTGCAAGCATAATTAATTACTCATAAGTAATGCCGCGCCGCTGGCCTCGGGGGCGTTGGGCATGTAAATATTTCAGATGCAACACAACAATATATACTTTCTTTACTGTATTTTGCCAGGGCAACAAGGCAAGCCGTCGAACAAGGAACAGCCGAACAGAAACAACGAGACATCGCCATCATCATCATCATCATCAGCATCGAAGGCGTGTCGCAGCCATAGACGAAGAGTGAGGCGTGAATGAATGAATGAATCAGTGAGACGAATAAACTCGTTCTCTGCACAGTTGAATAACTGCAAAGTCGAATTAAGCACCCCAGCAAGTGTGAACACGCTCGGTTCCAAACAACAGTAGTATTGGCAAAATACACAACAAAAAAAAGGCCCACTAACTAGATCAATGTTATTAAAAGAGCAGGCTTAGTCTGTTTCCCTTTCCCTTGGGGGGGGGTATATACATGTATAGTATGTACCATAAGCCCTCGATTTTTCCACAGCTACATTTTATGGCGTTCCTTTTGCGCGCCGCCCGCTTATCGATTCGGATTCGGGACGCGGAAGAGGACAGGTCGTGTCACATTGCTTGGCTCATTTAAGAGGAGGCGTCGATGCTGCTTGTGCCTGTGTTTTTCCATTAGCGTCAAATGCTTATCTTAATCGCTTTCCATTCCCCTGCACCGGGGGATACTACACACATATATCCCAATATAGAACCCCCAAATACCCCAGACAATCGAATGCATAACGCTGTCAATTCACACATGAATTATACATATCGATATGGCTTATTAGCCAATACCTTTGATTTCTTCATCTTGACGGGGGGATTGACATTTATGCCAGGTTATTAATATGCCTGCTGATTAGGCATTCGAATTGCCAAATTGGCTAGCAGCTACATGACACAAATAACAATGACAGATGCGGCTAAGCTGGAGTGCTGGGAGAGAGATATCACTTCACTTCCTGTCTGCCATCTACAGACTACTCTGTATTATTTCACTTTATAATTACTCTTGAGCTAAGGTCAGAGACAAGGCCATAGATATATCATTGAATGAAATTACTTTTCTTGCCTTACATTTCCGGAAAATCAAGTGTCTTTGTGTCTGACAACTTAAATGTATGTACGGTCTGTTGAGGTTTTTGAGATATTGCAATAAGGTGGTTTATTTATTTAATATTCAAGATTGATTTGAGGAAAGGTTTTTGAAACTCGTACTTAATTTCCCTTCTTTTGTTCGTTTTTTTATGCGCCACATTTAACATATTCTGGGGATGGCTCTGGAGTGAGTAAGGTGACCCAAGAAGCATTCACCATTAAAGAGTGGACCCATTCGGCAAGGACGTCAACAGGGGATCATCTTCGCTACATGGATGTTGGGAAAAACACATACTACACATAAGCCGCATCGCACAAACAGGCTAATCCGATTTCAGGCTTCATTTGGCCAATACGAGTGCATGTAAGTTGAAATTATGGTCACTGCTCCTGGCTCCTCTAGTTTAAACATTCGTTCAAAGACGACAAAAAAATCGAGGGAGCGCGCTCCTCTTCCAAAAATTGTGTGTGTGTGTGTGTGAGTGTGTGTTACCCCTTCCTTCCCCCCGCAGGGAAATCCTTCCATTTTCGGACCCATCAGGCTATTGGACACTCGGCTTTCACCACTAAGAGCACACGTACGGCTCTAAGACTATGGCAATTTTGTTCTTCCGATACTAAAATGAATACTACACTAAGAACAAAATAATAGTAATACTATACTTATAAAAAAAAAACTACACCTTTAATAACAATAATAATAATATATATATAATAATAATAATAAATATATAATAATAATAATAAATATATAATAATAATAATAGTATATATAAAACAGAAATGTAAGGAAAAACAAGTTCAAAATTATATAAAGCAAAGAAAATAAATATAAGCAAGAAAGGAAGCTAACTTCGACAAGCCGAAGTTTAAATACCCTATCAGTAAGTATTTAAAATTTGGTATATTTAAGGATTTGCGATTCTTTCATATTTCCTGTGTTCTTAGATATTATAAATGTTGAGCAAAACATGTTGACAGTGAAAAATGTTGCTAGCAACAAAGCTTGCAAAATAAATTAATTAATATACATTTTCCTATGGCAGCTATATTGATATAGTAGTCCGATTTCTGCCTAGAATTATAATACTCCGCAAGGGTATAAAAATAATCCCACCAACTATCCCCAATTTTCCAATGAAAATACCAAAAAAAATATCCATTTTACTCAAAGTGTAATCCCCCTCCCCCCTATTAATACCCATTCGAAAAGTTTTAATAAATGGACAAGTTTCGGCCCCAAAAGTCACGAACTCATCTCTAATGGGGCAAAAAGTCGGCTAACCGCACACACACACACACACATAAGAGACGATTCCAACGATCAGCCTTTTTGCTGTTGCCACCGTGCTTCATTGGTTCTCCATCATTTTTATGACGCTCATGTGACAGTCCATTGTATTAATGTGCCATCGCCAGCAGCCCCCCAATCTTGGCACTGGGGGAGGCCTCATAAAAAAAAAGCGAGGATACGGACGAGTCTAAGGATAAGAGCATTGAGGAAGAGGAGAAGGGAGCAGCAGCAGCATCGTCGTCGTTGTCGTGCCAAATCAAACTTTTAGCCATACTGTAGTAACCCCTGTTTAGTGGCATCGGTGACCCGCCCACTTCCCACTGCCATCCAGGGAGAACTCGAACACGACCCCTACCCTACCCTATCTCCCTACCCTACCCTATCTTCCCACCCTACCCTATTCTCCCTACCCACCCAGTTTGTGGTCTGTCAATTCAAATTGATTTTGGTTTTCCGCCTTTGCCAACGCCTTCAAGTTGCTGCTGGTACTGTGCCCAGCTTCCTGCTCCTGGCTGCTGCTCCCTGCTCCCAGCTCCCTGCTTCCTCCTCTATCTGGCGCTGTTATCATAGTCATCGTTGCGGTGGCATTGGGTATTATCATTTTGGCCACGATTCCGGCTAGAAACTTTCACACAGCCAATAGCCTGGCCTTTTAAGGATGCAATTTGCAAGAAATCTATCACGGGAAAGGCGGTTAAACTTTCTCAAGATCATCAATATACAGGAATGTGTAAATGTTTCTTTGGGTAACACAGAGTGTAAAAGTTTTTTTAATGTATAAAAAAAGAAGTCTAAATCTGCTAGCTGGAGGCTAGAAAATGTTCTAGATATTTTGAATAAAACAAGCTGATCAATATACATATATTTGCATTAAGAACAAAGTCTAGATCTGCTAGCTGGAGTTGCTAGTTACTCATTTAGTGTTAACTTTCTTTTATATTTTATTTATTTATATATATCTTTATTTTTCGTATATATACAAACTAAATTGATTAGAACCCACTCTCTCTCTCTCAGACTCTTGTTTTGGCAATAACTTTGGGCAGGGCAATGTGCTTTTTCGCAAAATATAGTTATTAAACTATTTCGTTGACATAGGCATCGTAAAATCCTCTCGATTAAGTACACTTCCTGACCAAGTTATCCAGGGAATATGGCTAAGCATATATGTACATATATGGTATTCCCATATTCGGTCTCTCTGGCTGCCTCAGTTATAGTCGTTGTCGTTGTCATTTTGGTACCAACCCAGGCCATTTGGCCACGAGTAACGCCCCACTATGTATGGGGAGGAGGAGCAGGAGCAGGAGTACGTAATGGGTGGGTGGATAAGCCATTGGCACTGCCAGCAAGTTGCTCCTCCCAGCTCAGAGCTCATCTTGGGCGTACGCTTTTAGTTCCTCTTTTATATATTTATTTTCCTTTCTTTTTTTTTGTGCCTTTCCTTTGTGTGAATGACTGTCAGATCGCGTTTTTGGTCCTTGTACCTTCTTTGAGGTTACCATCATCATCATCATCATCATCATCCTCAACATCTCTGTGTTTCTGACGACGATTTATTTTGTGCAGCAAACGTGGACAAAACTTACTCGACAACGACTCTCCTCGAATTTATGTATGCAACACGCATTTGACGCTTTGTGGTCCAAACCCGCAAGCCCTTCAATATTGCCACCCCCAGCAGCCATCAGGCAGCATAAACCATCCTTGGCCAGGAGCACCTATTGCTGGTTTTGGTGTTGCCAGCATGACAGCGTTGATTATGACCCAGGGCGACTTAAGACAGGCGGCAGAAGGAGCTGCAAAAAAATGGCCTAACCATATGGGGACACCAGCAGGAATCGCCTTTCCACCTTAGGGGTGGTGTGTGTTCTGTGTATTCTGTGCCTTCCCCCTTGCTGGTTTGCACCTAAAATAAACTCTGTTTGATTTTAAAAGAAGGCACCCCATTTTCCCCAATTCCCGCCAAAAAGTATTATTCCGAATTACGAATTGCTTTTGCTTCATTTTCATTTCACATTTTCCCTTTTCATTTTCACCCATTTTCAGTGAGCTCCCCTACACCCTACATACGGTATTTATACATCCCAAAAAAAAGAAGGAAAAACAAGAAACGCATAAAGGAAAAACCTTACCCGCACACGCCCGCAGGTTTATATATAGACATGCGTGTATTTTCGCATAAATACAATATAATAATATTTATGTGTTGATCGCATGAAATGTGCTGTATAAATTTATCCAAGCTCCTGTTCAGTGCGTTCAGTATTTTCCTTCTTATATATATATATTTTTTTTTTTCGTTTTATGGCCATAAAAGAGGGACGACCGACGACCGACCATCGACCTGGGGATGTGGAGCGTTGGAGCAGCAACTCACTTTGGTGGCAACCCGTGCGTTTATTGCAAACTGTGACAATATTATTTTTTTTCTCCAAAAGCAGAAAAAAAAACCATAGTATTTTGTGTGTTTGTGCAAACTTGAGCCATTCAGTGGCAAAAGAGAAATTGGCAGGAAATAGTAGTGAATGGGAATGTTAATGTCAAAATACTTACGCCTTCGTGATTCCCACAGCGAAGTTTGAGCTGTTTTTAGGGGAAATTCTTTTATGTGGGGCAAACAGGAAATAAAAGTTTTATAATTAACCCATTAATTGTAAAGGGCAATAAAAGTATAGCTAGGAATAGCCAATAAATGACTGGCACTGTCAGTCAAAATCAGTTACTCTTTTGGAATAATAATACCCATTTTTGGTCTAAAGATCCCTAACACCTTGAAGGTTTTTTGATCATAACTCGGCTTAAACTCAACCGATTTCAGTCTGGTTTGGTTTTTTCTTCCTAGTTTTCATGGGAGAACTTTTCTGCATTCAAAAGTCGATCTCTTATTTTTTGAAATTTTTTTGTCACTTTTGACAAGGAAAAAAGTGGGTATATTTTTGGTTCTAAAATCCCCAACACCTTGAAGGGTTTTTTGATCATAACTCGTCTTAAACTCAACCGATTTCAGTCTGGTTTGGTTTTTTCTTCCTAGTTTTCATGGGAGAACTTTTCTGCAGTCAAAACTCGATCTCTTATTTTTTGAAATTTTTTTGTCACTTTTGACAAGGAAAAAAGTGGGTATATTTTTGGCTCTAAAATCCCCAACACCTTGAAGGGTTTTTTGATCATAACTCGGCTTAAACTCAACCGATTTCAGTCTGGTTTGGTTTTTTCTTCCTAGTTTTCATGGAAGAACTTTTCTGCATTCAAAACTGGTTCTCAAATTTTTTGAAAATTTTTGACAATTTTGACGAAATTTTTTTACTTTTTGTGGAAAAAATGGTTACATTTTTGGCTGAAAGTCGATTTCCAATTCGATCTCATTAATTTATTGGCAAACTGCAAGGATATACTACCATTCCGCTTCCCTTAGTTCCCTATTTATACTCTTTTTACATTCCATTTCATATTATTACAATTATTTCTACACTCAAAACTGCTATAATTTCCCCCTCAATTGTGCTAGCCGCGTATTTGTATGGAAATATCAACTGAGCAACGTATTTTCTAATGAACTTCGAGGGGTGGCAATGGCGGAGTGTTTTGTTGGGGGGAAAAGCCGCAGCGCAAGGCAGCTGTCAATCAACGCAGCTGAGCAGAAGGGAAAATCGGTAGGGGCGGGGGGAAAAAAAAAGCAGAAAAGAAAACAAGAATAGTGTCTAGACTTCCCGTTTAATGATCTTCATCAAGCCACCCAGCGGCCGTCAGTTCGCATCAGACGCACATCGTCATTCCAGCCACAGACACCCTTCCTCCGCCATCTGGCCCTTCTTCTATTTATATACCCTATCCCCTTGGGGAATTATTGTTATTATAATTATTATTATGGATATTATTGAGAGACTCTAAGGATGTACTCCATCGCTTATATACTGCATCTCTAGCAAGTTTCCCCGCAACTAAAGTCTGTCTTAGAGTTTAGTTAAATTTAAATGCATTGTCTAAGGGTATGCAGACTTTGAAAGAGTAGCGTACTTTCTCCCTCATTTCATCTGTTTTTTATTACGCTTTTTCCAGAGGCTGTCAGTTGCCTGCATCGAAGAGAGAGAGGGGCCCAGGACGAGGCGATGGTGAAAAGTGCAAGTGCAAAGCACCCACGGACAACTCTCACACTCCCAACCCCCCCTGGACGCGTGCATGGAGCACTTGAAGCTTTGGTACTTGCACAATAAAATATATACTAAAAACTGTACTTAAAAACCAGAACCATCAAAGGCTAGTTTATTTTTAAAAGCAAACATAAAAGCGTTTTCCCTTTTGAGGTGGCAAAATGTGTACTTCAAACTTGAAAAAAATGCTCTCTTTAAGATATTATTATGGAAAACACTGCCTATTAATAGAGCCATATTTTAAAGGAAACTTTTAAATATTTATTTATTACTTGCAAACTGGAAGCACTAATCACAAGTCTATATTTAAAAGCAAACATAAAAGAGTTTTCCCTCTAAGGTGGGAAAATATGTATTTGCACAAACTCCGTTTTAAAAATATTATTATTTAATGTAAGCCATAAGGTCAAGAACTTAATATTAATTGGGCAAATAATAGTAATAAAACATAAGTTTATATTTCTTTCCACTATATTTAAAACCTGCACAAAACTCTCTCTTTCAAATATAAATGTTAAATATTTTGTGTGCAACCAAGAAAGTATTATTAATTGGGTCATTATTTAAAGGAAAAATGTCTGTTGGTTTCTAAATAAAGACTGTCTGTGGCTTATTCTGTCCAATTTGCTTGAATAGATACCAGTTTTCATATGTGCCATGTCTGTTTCTGGTTTACAAACAACACAGAAACCTAAAAATAATTAAATTTCTACCATTTTTCCAACATTAATTTCTGTAAATTGGCAGAAAAACCCCAGACATTAAAAGAAGGGAGATGACTGAGACGGTGCTGGGGCATAATAAGGGAGCGGCATTCAAAGCGGCTGCTGACATGCGGAACCTAAAACCTGGGGGAGAGCCCCCAGCCTGGGATGGAGATCCTGGGAACCGTAGCTCTTTAGGTGGGTATTCATGGTGCTGGTGCTGTGATGCTGCTGTGATGCTGCCTCTTGAATGCAATCAACGCAGAAAAATCATCTGTCCGTCGTGTGTCTGCGTGAGCTCTGGGTTTTCATATGTGCGTTTCTTCTTGCTAAAAATTAAACGCAAGCCATAATAATGCGATTTATTTTCTCGGCTCCTCTCCCTCCTCCTCCTGCCTCCTCGTCCCATATGACAACAATCGCTCCCTGCGTCTATCCTGGTCCTGGTCCGGGTCCTGGTCCCCGGTTTGATGGCAAAAACTGGCAGCCACATAGGCGCAAACACGTCGCCAACGCAGCAGCAGCAGAAGCAGCAGCAGCATCCCACCAGCAGCATCGCCAGGATAGCATTAGGAGGGGAGGGAGGTGGAAGTACAGCCGTACTGGAGGACAGTGGGAGGACCATGCCCCTCGTCGGGCGTCGCATCTGCCTTTTGTAATTTTGTGCGCATAAAATTCACATTTTTCTGTTTCGCCACCAGACCATTGGGGCCGCCAGAGTGAGAGAGAGAGAAAAACAGCACAGAGAAGCCAAAGCCAAGAGCAAAAAAAAATATGAAGATACAAAATTAAAGACACATATGAACGATTTTTTAATGCAGCCACCAAATAAGGGTCTCAGTATGGGGGTCAAACCGAGAGGAAAGCGAGAAGGGTTCCTAGAAAGGGTGGGGGAATGCCAAGAAATACACACAGAAAGGTATGTGTATGTTTATATATAGCTATATTCATAGGTATATCTTTAAGCATATATATACCCACTTAATATATGCTTTTTAAGGTATTTACTAGCTACAAAAATTAATCAAGAATGAAGGTGAGCTCTTTAATGAGGCTCTTTAATGTATTCGAAGATATTCCAAATATTTAAAATATAAGGAGGATACATTTTATAAATATTTGATTTAATATATATGTATTTGATGGCATGTTCGTGTTGTCTTTATATACAATTTGTATACAAGAAAACCTTCTTAATTTATTATTATTAAATTTGCATAATTAACCATATGTGCTTTTAAGAAACTAACACTAGAATTTAGCAAAGGATCTAATATTTTTGGTTTGAAACTCTTCCTTTAAAATATAAATATTAAATATTTTGTGTAAAGCCAAGAGAATATTATCAAATGGGTCATAATTTCAAGGGGGAAATGTCTATAAGTTTCTAAATAAAAAATTTCTTTAGCTAACTAACACTAGAATTTTCCAGAAGATCTTATATTTTTGGGCTAAAAGTTTAGCTAATTTATAAAGCATACCGAATTTTTACCTGACTTATTTAAGCCAATAATATATATAATATAATTAATAAATATATATTTTGTATTTTACTTTAAGTATCTGTAATTCTTCTAAATTTTACTTAAATTTATTCAGCATTTCTGTTTAAAAGCAAGCTTAGTTTAATTTAAGAAGTAAATGTTTTTAAACCCTTTCAACTCTGCTCCTAATAAACCTAAATATATTTTAAATTCCAGCCAAATGTTAGGCCATTTTTAAGCTAGGCCCAAACAAAAATAAAACATATATAATGTACTTAATAAAAACACGTCCTGGGCCCGCAGCAACATATGTTGGCCGGGAATCGAATGGGCAGTTTATTATTTTTATTTTTTTCACGCCCCGCAAATAAAGTCAATAAAGTGCCAACGAAATTTACACACTGAAAGTATTAATGCCGTAGGGGGTGTTGTTCCGGCGGAGGAACATGGCCAATGATGATGGCCATCCACTCCCCTCCCCTCCCCACCGCCCCGGTTGGGGGCCAAGACGGAGGCATTTATAATTTCCTGGGGTCCCCGGGTCTTCGGCAGCTATTACACTTGATTGTTATTTTCCCAACGCCAATTGCCTAGGCTGGAATGGAATCCGAAGTAGGCCCACAAAAGGCCAAAATGGGGAAAAAAACAGAGGGCAGGGCCAGTAAATTACAAAACTGAAAAAGGGAAAACTGAAAAACAGAAAGCAGAGCACCACGAGGAGAGCAGAGCGGAGCAAAACAAAAGAAATGACTCTCGTTGTTTGGACTGCATACAAATTTCACATTAGCCCCGGCACGATTACTCCTCTTCCTCGGGGGCAATGGCAATGGAGTTCCAGTTCCGCTCTCCGCCGGTATATATAGTAATGGCCAACATATTGGGTCGGGACCCAGCTAGCGCCCAGGCATTCATTTGCACACCCATTCCATTCCCGGTCTCTCATTCATACGTCAATTTGGTTCGGGTTCGGGTTCGGTTTGGGGTTCAAGCTCTTATATAAAATTTCATTTAAATCCAATCGCCTGGCGGGGATTTGCATTATGAACACGCACACACCCAGTAATAACCACCCCCTCAATACAAATTTATAAAATAAGTGCAACCACCCTCCACACACTCACCCTCAACATGGCAAACATGCATCTTTCTTTGCGACGCAGCTCCTGTTTTGTTATATTCCCCGCCCTCGGGAATGTCTGGGCAAGAGGTATATATTATAAATTATATATATGACATTCTATTCGAACAACAGAAAATGGACAGAAAGAAAAAAAGGAATGCACAAAAAAGTATGTACATTTTAAGGGTATAGTAAAGTTACTCGGCCATAAGTAATAATATGATTTATATGATTATGATTATGTTTCACCATTTATAACTACTAGAAATGCTTAAAAAGCATGGAAATGACATGTAGCTTTCTTTTGAGAAATTAATTCTTGCATTCTTTTTTGTACTGGAAACTCTTTACAAATATTAATAAATTTCCTTAAAGCCTGGAATTTGGACTTTTATTTAAAATGAGAGAAATGCATTGTGATTTAATTTTAAACTATTGAAATATGAGTCACAGTAAAAAGTAAAGAATAATAAAAATTACTGGGATGTTTGCTGAATTCCTACTTGGAAAAAATTATTTTAAACTTATTAAACAAAATACGTTTCCTTAAAATAAACATATGCCAATTTCTTCGATTTTAAAGAGTATTTATTATTAAAATAAATAATTAAGAAGGGAGGAAAATAAGCAAAAGTGAATAAATGAATAAATGTCAATATGAATATCGTTATACAATTATTTTCAACTTTTTAATACATATATTTATCAAACATAAAATTGTTTTAGGATCTCAAAAGCTATGTTTTTCTGGAAGACATTTATATTTTCTATTTCTAAAATCGAAATAATTTATAAATGAAATAAATATTTATCAAAGGTTATGAGTGAGTGGGTATTTTTTAGCCTGTCTCTTTGCATCCCTAAAACACTTTCTTATTGCACTCCCCACCATCTGAAGTCTCCCCCTCTGATCGCCGTGGGTCAAGTGGCTCGGCAATGCCGTTGGCTTTCATCCCCTCTGCCTTTTCGACGCTCCCCGAGGCGATATTGGCGCAGGTGGTGCTGGCTGCTCTTGGGTGGCTCTTCGCGGTGGTGCTCTTGGGGGTGACGATGCTGTTGCTGATGCTGCACAAGCTAAATCAACATTGCCGATAAAAACCTTTTTCTCTCTCTTTTCTCTCTCTTCAAAGACCGACAAAAGCCCAGTAATTTGTTTAAGGGGTGGCAAAGGCTCAAAAGAAACCAAAAATAAATAAATAAAAGAAAGGCATAGCACACACATATAAATAATTTAAACAATACGAGATTTCTATAAAAAAAAATCAATAAACTGCGCTGTTGATTTTTTTGACAAAAACCACTTTTCGATTTTTCTACCAAAAATTGTTCTTCAGTTTTTTCATTGTCATGGAGATAAAAAATTGTAAATTCATTACATGAAAACACAAACGCTGGAAAGAATTCATTTTCCTCTCGGCTGAACAGCAGCTTTGAATTCCAGTGTAAATGTTATTTTAAGTTTCTGTATAGACTTTCAATTGGAATGGAATTTTAAGACAAATACAAGGGAAACGTCAATTGATTTTAAAGTAGACTTTCCACAAAAATATCCAACTGCCTTATGAATAAATTGATTTGTTTTACTTATTTTTAATCTTAATGTATATACATTATTTTGTGTAAAAAATCTTATTCTTTCTTGTTTGGTCTAAGCTTAAAAATATTTTTAGGAATATGAATTGAGATCCAAAATTATCTCAAAACAACCTTTTTGCTCTTTATAAACTAAGATTCTTAATTTTGTCTATTTAGCTTGCTTTTTTTTTGTTTAAAAGTTTCATATAATATTTAGATATATACATAGATTTATATTCAAACATTTCCCTTAAACACATTCTAAACTAATTTAAACTATTTAGCTCTCTTTTCTTTTGTTAAAGGGTTACAAAAATATTTAGAAATATAATTTTAAATCCTTAATATTCGCCATTCTTGGCTCTTTAGTCTCCATTAGATCCTTCCCCCGGGATGCACGGACAGCTTCATCATGCGACGCGTCTCCCTTTTTTTCGCACATTTGTCTTACATTTCCAAGTCAATTATATTTGATGTGTGTGTGTGCTGGGTGTGTGTGGGTTGTGCGGGACTGATGTCAGAGTTAAGCCTTGCCATCTGTCCCCCGCCAAGGCATCTACCTTCCTGATTTGTATCTTTCAGTCAAGGATTTGCCACTCTCGTGTGTGTGTGTGTGTG
>VNJV01006450.1:0-16681 GCA_008042635.1 Drosophila nikananu
GCCGCGTCATCGTCGTCCTCCTCCATGTCGCTGGTGGAGGACATTGAACGCTCGTCGTAGCCAATCTGCGACTGCGTGCCCGGCGCCGTCTGGCCGTCCAAGAAGTAACCGCCAGGCGGAGGAGGCGGCGATGACTTGGCGTATTTGCCATGCGGATTCTGCTGATGCTGTTGCTGCTGCTGCTGCTGCTGCTCCTGCGCCTGCGCAGCCAAAGCGGCCAAGTGCTGCTGGTGACTGCCAAAGGAGCTGGGCGGCAGCGGAGGCGGCGGAGCAGCAGGCTGCATTTGATTGGCCTCGACCATCTGATGCATCGAGTTGAGGTAATTGCCAGCGGCCTCCTCTTGGGTCCCCCCGTAACCATGTCCCTGTGCAAACCCAAAGGCATTGTGGTAGCCAAAGGGCGCATGACCGTGGTGGGCAGGGTGGGCGGATAGGGAGGAATGCGTCGGATGACCCACGGACTGGCCACCACCAATCTGCTGGCCATGTCCCTGGAGGGGAGTCGCACTCGAGGTCTGACTCTGGGGCGGCTGCTGCTGCTGCTGCTGGGGGCCGCCGGGAGGAGTTGGGGGGCCGTAGGGCAGGCCACCGCCGTTCTTGGCATGCTGCTGCAGCATGCTGGCCATGTGGCTGTCCATGTTGCGCAGCTGCGACAGGGTCATGCCACAGCGCAGATCCGTGGCGTCCTCGTCGCCCATGGAGGGATCGATTTCGCCTGTAAGAAGTGAAGGTTAAGAGGATAAGGATGAGATATGGTTATCTGAAAAATTAGATAAGAAAGTGTGCCCTGAAAGTATTTTTTATTGCTTAATTCTAAAGGGATAGGTTAATCTGTTAAGCATCAACAGCAGAGTCGATCTCGCTACTCCTCTTAGATCACTTTTCCAGAAGAAGTCTTTAAAGTAATAAATAACTAAATCATAAATAAATAAATCCTGCGATCCTAATTATTTTCTCGTCTACCAATTCTTACTTGCTTTATATTTTACTGAAAGACTGACAACTTCGTACTGTTAAGTGGAGAGAACTCCTCTTGACACAAACAAAAACCTATCTAAAAGTTGGATGGTTGTCATTGCTTCATTTCAGGACTGTTATAAGTTATCAATTTTAAGGCTATAGTTTCAGGAAAAATAAAATAAATACATATAATTCACCTTTAAGTTAAGAAAAATGCCTTCTATGGCGGGTAAAAACTGCGATGAGTGTAGGTTATGTTACAGCCAAGGAAGGATACATATATGAATTTCCCAAACCCTTCTTATGTCACATAACTAATACTAAATATAGTCCCCAATATAGTTGCCCAAATAGGCAATTAATTGAGAGTGATCAACCGCTAATACATCAAAGTGTGGGGCTGTACTCCCACGCTTTTAGCCACCTGATTAGATTTTAATTAGTATGCTCAATGAGGCGGGCAGACAAGTCATAAAGCCAGCTTGCCAGGCCGCCTAATAACGACGTGTTATTTAATTTGGTGGTTGGCAGGGCCAACTTCGACCTGCAGCGGGTCAAACCTGTTGGCCGCCCAACCACTAATAAACGGCTTTCAATTAGCCGGCTCGTATTTACAATGTGCGGCAATAAAAGTTCTCGGAAAACGAGTTGAAATGCCGGAGGTCCGTCCGTCCGTCCATGGGGCGGGGACTCCCAGATGAGGCGCTGGCGCTGGTCCCTAATGGGCGTTCCGACTGGCGCTTGGGCATATCACGTGACATGCAAGGAAGTCATTAGTTGTCGCCGCGCCAGCACCAACATATATACTATATATACATATATCCTTAGCTTTTTTAAGGGGGCGTTGGGCTGGATTTTGTGTAACCGAATTCAATTTCTATGCCAAATTGGCTTTCGGGGCGGGCCGAATTGTTGAATCGAAACAAAACCAATTACCCAGTCGGACAGGGAAGTTGCAACTCGAAAATAAAATATCTGTAATTATCTGATAGTCTTGCGGGTAATTGCTTTCTGATGTAAGTCCCAACTCCCGAGTCCATAATGTAATTATGCGCCTCATCGTGCCGATTCGACTCAGCCCGATTAATTGGGTCAACATTTTGGCTAATTAACTTTAAACAGCAGCCAAATCGAAAATTGTAAATGCCCCGAATTAACCTCTGCTAGCATTTTCACCAATCAATCGAAATTTACACGCCCAGCGTGCGTCTTATTTTGAGCCACTGTGGTGCTAATGAAATTAACAACAAAAAGCATTTTGAAAGCCTCTGCAAATCAAGTAGCAGTCGCACCACAAAAGCCGCCCGAAAAGGTTTCATTTGAATGTGTGTGAGCCACATGAGGCGAGAGACAGTAGCGGCACCACCTGGCAGCCACTCCAGAGCCCCTGTGAGCCCCTGTGAACCCCTCGTTCCCCTATTCCCTCCATTTTCCATGCCACCGCTGGGCGGCGGCCCACACGGAGTGCGTGAGTTAATTGCGTGAGCAGCGAAAAATAAAAGGTTAAGACAAAAGTTTTACTGCCTGGCGTTCACTCGGGAGCAATCGGCCAGAGTGTGAATGATGTGATGAATATATATCGTAGGGAGTTTCTCATAAGGTGGCAATAAATTAGGCACTATTTAGGGCAAAAAACTAACCATAAGTTATTTTTTGCCAACCTATTTTTGTAAGTTACAAGTAAACTTTTCTAAGACAACTCATCTGCCTGAAGTTCTCTTGAATATCATAATAAGCTTAATATTTAATATAGATAATTAACTTATTTAAAGATCGTTTTCCTTAAGAAAAAACTAGTCGAGGTCTTTGATATTTAGTAAACAATTAAAATATATTTGATAGACCAAATAAATGTCTTACTAATAGGAAATTATATGTCTCTTAGATAACTCAATCAATTTAACTTCCTTGTTACTTATTACATCAAATAATTAATTTCAATCCACCTCATTTAATCTTGAAAAACATGTTTTTAGCCCCCTCTTCTAATGGTGAATGAACCTTGCTTAAAGCCAACTTCCATTCACTGACTGGAGGAGGTTCGATGAGCATTCATTCAGTGGTAGGTAGCCGCATAAAAAACTGATCGACAGATCAATTAAGAAATGATTTCCGTACGCTCTCCATTAGCCTGGCAGCTGGAAATTGGTAAGCAAAAACAAGCTACTCGCCTGCTCGAGTTGGGAATTGCTAAAAGGTTCGAACTACTGAATAGTTTTCCTCCGCGAGAGAGAGCTAGATATTCTAGACTTACGATTACCATCTGGGATGTACTCATTTTGCTCTAATTTGGCTTGTGTTTCCCTGGAATCCAGCCGTTGTGAGGGACAAATTGACGTTAATCGCGTCACTTCTCCGGCACATCCCCTGCCGCCGTTGTCTAATCCTAATGATGATTTGACAGTTTCCTATTGTTGGGCAAATACTTGGCCATTAGGCGGCCTAATTGATATGTTATTAGCCGGGCCGCGCGCTGGTTTCCAAGAGTCATGGAACAGGTAAGGGGCCCAAACCGAAAGGAAATGCACATTTCTGAGAGGGGCTGCCCCTCTCGTTGTTCGCCGGAAGATCTTTACAGCCAGATGAGACGCGATATCGGATTCATATCAAAAAGCGAAACAAGCCATAAACAAAACTGTCAATCACGAGGGGTACAAGTGGAAAGGGGAAACGGGGAACGGGGAGGCTCTCTGAAAAGTGGTAGAAGCCACAAAAGGCGGCTAATAAGACGACGCCGACGCACGGCCGCAGACACGCATTAAAATCATTAAGGCGACTTAATGCTCAATTTAATGCCGCGTCAACTGCTTAACAGATCTCGTGTAGATGGATCGTGAAGGGGATCGATTCGGCCGTCTCTTTCTGCCTGAATATAACCCTCTCTCTCACTCTCTATCTCCTCTTCCGCTTATCTGGCATCTTTGGGATGCAGCGCAAGTTGGCCAAATGCACTTGTGCCTCCTGCGCTTTTAATGATTGTTTACATCTCAATCGCCCCTCGCTTTATCTCTCTCTCGGGCACTCTGCCTCCGTCTCTTTCCGACCGCATTTGTCCGGTGGGACGCCACCGCCGCCGCCGCCGCCAGCTGTCAGTTGAAATGCTTTTTGACGGCTTGTGTCTGGCCGCCAGTTTAATTACGGCTTAAATGCGAAACGCTCTGAGCCTGCCTTGCAGTCACTCCCAGCCCCTTCCAGCCTCCCCTCTAATTCGCCGCCTGCTTCTAATTAATTTGCGGCCATTTAACCTGGGCTCTTGTTGCCGTTGTTGCTCAGCGCCATTTTGATTCGCGCGTGATGTTGTTGCGGATTTGTTGCTAATGTCGTTATTGGTTGTCCGAACACTTCGGGAGTTGTGCTGTCTGTTTTGAGCGTTTATGAGACCGCTTAATTGAATTAATTGTACATCAAATTATGTCTAATCGAATTGGCTTGCTGGAGGGTAACTCCTAAGTGGGCGATTTTAAGAACTTCTGATATCATTTCTTAATTAGAAAAATTGGGAAAAATCAAAAATGATAAAGTGCTTGTTTTAGAATATATAAAGATGACAACCACTTGAAAAGGCTTTATAAGTATTATTATGTTAACTTTAAATTTTAGATTGAAATAGCTGGAATTGATTCTGTATTTTATACCTTTTCAGCCATTTATTTTATTTTTGTTAAAAGAAGCTTTAGAATCTCTCAATGCAATGAAGAAAGCATTTCCGACCCTATAAAGTATATATATTCCTGATCAGCTTCAACAGCCGAGTAGATCTAGCCATGTCTGGTAGTAAACAAATTTTAGTCAATTTTTCAAAATTTTATGCCTCATAAAAAATATTAAAAAAAGGGAAAACAATTTTTTTTTAAGAAGTTTTAAACTTAGTAACCAGATTCTTTAAACTAATAAAAACTAGCACAGACAATCTCTCCGAATTGAAATCAATGATTTTTTGACTTAGTTATCGGTTTTTAAAACTTTGATTTGAAAAAAAAAATTGCCATAAAAATATCGATAAATATAAATAAAAAAAAAATAATAAAACACAGGTCCTCATTAGTTCAGATTTACTGAGAATCTTAAGCTGTCTTACGTTTCACTGAATTCGTACTTAATAATTTAAGAAGCACTCTTTTTCAAGAACTTCTTCTTAGGTCTGGGGGGCGTATGGGTAATTTTCAGAACTTTCTAGCTTTCCTTAGATTTCATCTTTGGGAATTACTAACAACCGGAAACCCTGAAGTCATCGTTTTTAATCTCTCTGTAATTATTGTGCTTTGATTTATATCTGGTAAAGATTTGTATTTTTAATTAATAAGTGATTTTAAAAGCAGACACCCAAAACCATCATTATTTATAGGGAGTTTTTGTGTATTTCATCATTATTCCTAAACATATCCAAAAGCAGGGTTCCTTAGAAAACAAAACACTTCCTGTGCCGCAATGGCAATGGAAACGGAACTCCCTAATTTCTCACCTGGCCGCTTGGATCATCCACGGACCCCGGGGCATAGAGTTATGGTTATAACCATAATCGCTGGCATATCAATGCCCACCTATTTTTCGCAACTCGCTGCCAATTGTGGCAGCGGTGTGGGCGTGGTCGGCGGGGCAGGGACTGAAAAGCAGTCGAAAGAGCGACAATCGCTTGTCGACAATCAAAACAGAAGCGAAATGAATTATAAATGACGTGCAGGAGACTATTTTTGGCACCCGGCAGCTAGAGAACCCGGCAGGGGAGGAGCCGTCACCAGCTGGCACCGCAAATCCCCGCCGTAATCCAGTTAAAAAGCCTTCAAAACTACTCGCAGCCCGCTCCACTAATTTGAATTGGCCCCAAAGGCAGGGAATGGAAGGACCCTAATCCCATCTATGACTTCCTTGGGGGCTTCGTTTCGTTTTCTTCACGACCGATTACCGCTGACTGATTGCTTATCAGCTGTCGTGCATCTCGAGGCGTTGCCAAAGTGCAACTCCCGACGCCACCACCCACAAGGCACAGGCACTCTCCTCCCCCACCCAGGCAGCAACCACCCAATCAACCGACCACCCCATTCAAGGCTAATACAATTTCGCGATTGTGTCTGTTGATTCCATGGCCTGCAGGCGGGTAATTGAAATCGATTTGCCTTTTATGATGGGGCCCAGTGATCGCGGCTAATGGCCAAATAATGTTAGTTATTCTGGGCCAGATCAGAGAGTTAGGAAGTACTAGAAGCTCAAAGGTATATTAAGGATAGAGCTCTATTAAACACTGCATAATGTTATTGAAATTTTGACTTACCATCACTGATCGCTTCTGCTCGGCCATTTCCGGTTCCATTTCCATTGCGATTCTTCAGGCCCAGAATGGCATCGATTGTGTGCCGGGGCGTCAGGGTCTGGCCGCCCGATCCGAACTTCCTGGCATTATCCTTCAGCAAGTCGTTGCTATCTGCGGGTTAAAAACGTAAATAGCCATGTACGAATATATATCAGCAAAAACAGAATTAAAAGCCTGTTTGCCAACAGTTTGCCAAAGTCAATTAGGCGCACGACAGCCGAGCGACCGGCCAGCCCCATGCGACTCTATGCAAATTTGTCAGCAATTTCGAAAGTATTAAAATTTAGTCCAGTCCACAGTACACACAACTTTATTTGCGATTTTAACGAGCTAAAAGCTGTAATTGCAACGCGGACCCCCGCCGTATCCCCCTCCTAATGGCCAGTTGTCACGCCGGCATGCTGGAAAGTAGGCAACATGTTGCCTGATGGCTTTATGCATTTTTAACGAAATTAAAACAAACTGTGCCAAGTGACGGCCCTGGCAGGTGGCAGGTGGTCGGCGGGAAAGTGCAGCAGGAAAATCCCTTTAATTGCCTCGTCTTGCAATTAGCTTATAATTTTCTCTCAAATTTTACGCTCTGTGCATGTTAATGCACAAAAAAACATTGCCGCGAACACGCACACACTCAGGCATTCAGCGGAGTAGAGATTATCCTGCATGTCCGTGTCCGGCAGCAATTTGTGTTAATTAAATCTATAATCAAACAATTGCAAGCCTTTTCCGGCTAAGGCCACACGTGGAAAAATGGGAATAAAACAAACTGTGGAACCAAAAACCTCTTGAACTGACTTTGACCTGAATTTAATAACTGAAGAATAGGTATATGTCAACTTTATGCTAATAATATTAGGTATTTTTTATATATTTTATTTTTAAAACAAATGTATATAAAGGTTTAAGTTAAATTGTTTTAATAAAAGGATAATATGTTAAATTGTTTAAATGCCAAATTCTTAGTATAAAAAATAAAACCTTCAGATAAATAAAGTCCATAATTATATTAAATGAGTTATGTAGCTCATAGAAAGTACTACATTTTTCCCTTCATATTTAATAAATTATATTTCACTTCAGATTTTAAATGTTTATTCAGAAATCATTCGTATTTAATCAAGGGCTCAATATTTTATTTGAAATGAAAACACTAAGAAACGGACAAGGTTTTAAAAGTCTTGCCTACTTAACTCCCTTAAATTGTAATAAATTATTAAGAAAACTTTATTTTGATATTAAAAACTACCTCTAGAATTCCACAATTTCCTCAAAAAGTTATTGCTCCGAACTTTGCCGTCGGAAGATCACACTCACCTTCCGCCGAGATCACAGTGTTGTTGTTGGCCAGATGGGCGGCATAGTGCTCGTGGAACTGCTCCAGGTTCTTGAACTTCTCCACGATCAGCTGCAGGTTCTTGGCGTCCCGGACATTGCCCAGCAGGTGCCGCAGGTGCTCCAGCTGCTTGGGCGGCAGCTTGTGGTTGCCGCCGCTCTGCTGCACCAGCTGCTCGAAAATGTGCTGGAATGTGGCGGCGGTGTTGGAATTGCTGGCCAGCGAGGTTGCTCCCACCGATCCTGGCCCTGAGCCGGCTGCAGCATTCGTTCCCAACTTGGCGGCCGGCGAGTCGGCCACTTCGAGGACTGGCGGCGTCGAGGCTTTGATATCCATTTTGGTTCTTATGGGGAGAGGAGGCAGTAGTTCTTTCGTAGCGTAACGATATGGTAAATCACAGTTGAAACACCCGGAATGCACGGATTGTATTTAATTCTCTGCACAATTTTTTTGTATTCTTCAAAATTCTGGCTAAGTGTCAAGCATTTTCAGTCACAAGTCACAAATAACGTCTCAGCACCGAAACCAGCAGCTACCGAAACCGAAACGTTGCGCACCGTGCCAAGGCAGAGTTGGCAATAAACTCGGGCAGCGAGTTCAGCGACGGCTTGGGCTCAAGTTTCCAAATCGAATTGGAAACCGGTCGAGCTCACCACACCTATATATATGCGGGGTGCCGCTGTGTGAGTGTGTGTGCCTCAAGGGGCGGAGTCTGCTGGGCTTAGAGAGAGCGCTCTTTAGAGAGCGAGAGAGAGAGAGAGTGCGCAGGACTCGCCAGGAGCACACCTCCCAACCCCGCCTGTGATCAGGGGTCCGTACTCCGGAGTTCCTAACAATGGGCCCAGCCAAGTGGATTGTTTGTCGGCTGCGTAATAAAATAAACTAACTGCACTTACTGCCCTCAGCTCAGCTGTCCTGCGAGCCGAGAGCACGGGAGGGGGTCGGAGGTAGCAGAGTCCTTGCACTTTTCCGCCCTGAAATTATGACTTTGCTGCCACAGATTTTTCGACCACAATTGCATCGGAAAACCATTTTGGGCTCAGGCCACAAAGTGTGGCTCTCGCTCGCTCTCTCTCTATCTCCCTTTCCTTCTGAATAGGTGTCTCCCTCTTGCTCTGGCGCTTCTCCCAAGGAGCGTGAAACCTAAAACGGATACATAAGTGGATTTTGTTAATATCCTGCTATTGTTACAAATTTGCAAGCTGATTGCGGCAAGCGGCATTTGTCAGGGAAATAAACTTAAAAGCATTCAGGAAGCGGCAGAGGTCAGGGATGTTATTTCTTATGGTTGGGTTTTTTGATTCTGAGACCTTAAGCAGGAGCTGGAGACTGGATTAATTACGTTAATTAATTTTCATGAAAAGCGATTTAATCCTATTTATATTTTTATTTTTTGAAATTTAGCAACGTAATATATTTCATAAAGCATCTATTAAAAACTATTTTGAATATACAGCTAAGAAATATTTTTATGGGATACTGTCACTTTTAAAAATGGCAAGTGAAAACACATAATATAAATAATAAATAAAATAATATTTATCATTATAAAATTCTTAGTTAAAAGACAGTCCAACTTAGAAATTTTTGAGTTTCCAAACAAATTATTATCAGTCAATAATTTTATAAGGAATGTTGTGAAGATATTAACCCAGAACTTTTAGGTAACTTTAATATATTTTTATATTAGTAAATATTAACATTTAAATTTTATTTTTAATTTAAATTCGTAAGGTATTAAATCTGATGGCATTTCTAACCAATAATAAAGAATAAAAAGATGTAATTCCTTTCTTAATTTTAGAAAAATAATTGTTTTCTTTATCATACAAAATGTACCAAAGAATATATTCCCAGTTTCATACAACGTAAAAAGCCAAACAATTCAAATTTCAAACAATTCAAATTTTTGCTGATGTTTCCGTATTTAAATTTAACATATTAGAAACAAAGAATTCTCCTACTTAAAACTAAACCAAATATGGCTAAAAGTGTAGATTATAGTTATTCAAGTTATTCCTTCCTGCTACTCCCAAAAACAGGTTTGTAAACAGGCCCTGTTCTCTGCAGCGGAAACCCCCTCTGCTCCGTGAAAGTCTCCTTCCATGGCCGACACTTGATTGTCAGCAGGGTAATAGACGCCGTCAGCCAGTTGAGGCGGCCATTAAGCGCGGCCAATACCATTACCATTAACATTTCTCGGGCAACTTGCAGCTTACCTGTTGTCATGAGTTGTGGTTTTTTCCCCGGAGCCCCACTACTATTTCGTTGTATGTTCGTTTCGTTTCGGTCCAGTTCATTCAGCTTCTCTCTGCCCGTTTGCGCTATCTTCCATTACACGTTAAATGAAAATGCCAGATAGCCAGCACACACAGCACACACGCACTCCAAGGGCCGCCTCCTTTTGGGCCAGCGATTCGATTTGTGCCAACTAATGAGCTCTTAATGCGCGTTTATTCTTACGCATAACGAGCTTGCCAAACGTAATTACGTCCTGAAACTGTAAATGTGTGTGTTGGTGGAGACTCTTGTGCGCTCGCTCTGTCTGTGTGCCGCCTGGCCGTGGGCGGGTGTGCGTGTGTATCTGTGAGAGGCTGCCATGTTGGCGCTATGCTTAATTGAAGTGGAGCGACAGGCGGACGAGCTGTATCCCTGGCGCTTCCTTGTGTATCCTTTTGCCCCTTCCATATCTGTATGTATGTGTGCGTCGCGTTCATTTGCGCCACATCCGCAACGTTAACTCGCTGCTTCGTCTGCACTGCCTCCCTTTTTTGTTTTAAATTAATTTGCTTTTAATTTGCTTTATTATGTGGCAATTTCTCCTCCTTTCGCCGGCTTTAATTAGTTTGCTTTCATCGTTAATCAGTTAACGGCGACTTTCCGGCGCGAATTGTGTGTGTGCCAAAAGCAGGCAGACAAACGTTCCATTTCAGCCAGATTAAGTATACGCCCAGTGGGCCGAGTAGAGTATGCGGATAATTGCCCGAAGTGATCTTCCCTCTCTCTCTCTCTCTTTCGCTCTTGGCAGCTGTGTCCCTGGCTGCACTTAGCGAAATCCTCTTATCTCTGGCGGAAGATTGAAATCTAAATGAGTCTGCGCATGCGTAAGTGGCTATGAAAAAAGGAGGACATTCTCCAGCTGGAAAGAAGAACCAGTTTTTCCACTTCCTCCACCTTCCAGATTTCCCATTCGATAGTACGCTCTCTCTTTCTCCTAGGTGGGCGTGGCCTGAAGCCAACTCTCTCTCATTCTCTCACTCTCTTTTGGGCTGAGAGCGCTTCGGCGCATTGAGTAACCAACACACACACACACACCTACTCGTACACACACCAGCCTGCCTTGTGGTAGACCATTGAAAAAGTGATGAAAATAACTCTCTGTCACTTTATTGGCGCTTAACGAGTTTGAGTTGATGAAGAATTTAATTTATGATGCTGCTCACACCATTGCCAAAGCGAGCAGCCCCGAAAGAGATGGCAACAAACTGTGAGATGGGGAGGGATGAGGCTGAGGGGGTAGAGAGAGTGAGCGCTGAAGAGCGAGGAGGGAGACGGCAACCGCAGAGCAAGAGGCGGAAAGAGAGGAGAGAAAAAAAGAAGAAAAATTAATGAACTCGTAACTGTCGCTTTTGCAAATTGGGCTGTGCGAGTGTGTGAGTGTTGGTTGGCGAGAGGGCAATACACACAAGGACACTCTAACACACACTCGCACAGGAGGCAACAGCAGCCGACGCTGCCGGCAGACGTCAAGCTTTGATGATTTAATTTTCTGGTCTTCTAATTTAATTTTATTATAGAAATACAGACATGTGTGTAAGCGTGTATGTGTGCGAGTGAGTGAGTCGACGGAGAGAGCCCCTTCCTTAGCGGCGCCCGTGCGTGAGTGTGAGAGTGAGCGACTCACACCGGCACAGTCGCAGACACACAGACACACATGCAAATTCGTTAATGGAAAATGGTGGCGTTTAATTGAAAAAGGAAGTGCGCCAAAGGGCTGAGCGACAGAGACAGGCGCCGTCCCGCCGTGGCGAGGGGAGCGAAAGGGAAGAGCAAGGACCGAGTTTTCAATTCAAATTAATTTTCATGTGTGCTGCCTGCACTGGTCCTGCTATTGTCCTTTTTTAATTCAACACTTTTTTGCTGCTCTTAGTAACGGTTACTGTTGCAATAACAGTTTTCAATTAAATTTATTTGTTTGCATTTCCATTGCCAGAAAAAAAAAACAAAAAAACAACAAAGAAAGAAAAACACGGGCACACTGCTCGCCCGCAGAGTTAATTGAATTAAATATTCCAGCGAGATAATTACAAAATGGCGTTGATTAATCGTCAGCCGCCATATTGATTTTGCCAGCAACAATATTTAATGATTAACAATTAACATTGAACAGGGATTTTTGATGCGGCCATTGCCGCCTTACCAGGCCATCATCCATCCTCTTTGTGCCTTAATAAAAGCAATTAAAATTCATTAGCTGCAAACACACACACACACCCACACACGTACAGCGACGTAAGAGAACCCACAATCACACACTAATGCCATCATGCGCTCGTTTTCTCAATTATTCATTCAATTTTGCATGCCACAAAAGCAAGAGCCAAGGCACCCACACTCCGCCACCCACTTGGCATCCTCGAAGCATCCTTCGCATCCCTCGCATCCTTCGCATCCTCGGCATACATATTCATGCGGCTAAATGAAAACGGCAACACTTAAATGCAATTTGCCTCAATTTTAGCAGCAGCCAACCCTCCTTCTCCCCTTCTCTCTCTCTCTGCCACGGCGAGCGTCTTGGCTCAGAGCGTCTTAACGTCTTTTCATGGCACTTACATCGTCATTCTATTCGTCTAATTTCATTTTCTTGCCATTTTCAGTGGAGCACAAACTGCCGTGGAATAGCTGTGGTGGCAGAGCTGGGCTGGCGGTTAGCTCGACTCGGTTTACTGGGCCTGAACTGGCTTGGGTTTCTTCAGGCTACTGGAGGAGTTGGCTCTGAACTGCTTTATTCTAATTACAATCAATTAAATATTTTGATTGATATGTTTGTTTTGCTGCGACTGAAAGACTTGGAGCGGGAATCGGGTAAGTAAGCGGCAGGCAATTGATTCATTGGTTTGAGTGTGTTAAGGTTGTAGCTTCAAAGGATTAAATTAAGAAAATTGAATTGGATTGTGATAATTTAAATACAGGGAAAACTTAGCAAGATAAGATCTTATTTTAAATAGAATAATGAGTTATTGTAAATATATAAATGACTTTTGTATACAAGAATCAACACAATATAAGATAAAACAAGAATAACGTATAACAAGGTCTCTCTCTATATAAAAGTATAAAATAATTATAATGAATGTATGTATATTTTTATTTACAAAAATCGTAAAGCCTTTTATTTTTATATTGTCTTTTATTGTTACTTATATTCTTAAATATATATTTTGATGCATAGTTTATTAGATTATTTATTCTATTATTATTGTTTCCAAATGCAGACTAAAAACAACTGGGGAGAGCTGTAAGTTACAGCATAAATTGTATATTTACATAACCAATAAGCCTTAATTTTATACACATTTCTTACAATACTCTTTAAATAGTATAATCTTATATTTCCCACATTCTACATTTTCGATCGCCTACTTTGACGCCGTAGTGCAATTTCAAACTAATTATTTGCATATTATTTGCATTTTAGTGTTTCATTTTCATCTAATTCAACACCAACAAATAATCACAATCAACCGATCAACACACACACACATTATATATGGAGTGTAATTATTGCCATTCTGGGAAAAATTGCATTAATTTTCTAACAAACATTTTCATATTAATTGAACATTTTGTGTGCAATCAATTTGCATATCAAGCATTAATAAATGGAATTATCGGTTTTTAATTGCATTTTCGCAAACAAAAGTTTTAGTTTTGGCCAAAAAATAAATGGTTTTGGCCATGTGTTGTGTCGCTGGCCGAAAAACGAATAGCGCGACCGAAAAATTAAGCTTTATTTGTGGAAATTGCAATTCAATTAAGTTTTCAAAACATGCAAATTGCGAATGGGCGCACAGCACAAATATTGACGCAGACACAGAGCGGAGCGGACCGAAACTTGTTTGTATAATTTCATTAGCGTTGATTTGCAGCAAATGCAATTGCAGTGAAATTCACTTGGCCTGCCATTGATTAAACAAGTCGTCCACATCGACGAGCCTCTGCTCCACGCTCCATGGGAGCTCCCTTGCTCCCATCTCATGTGGGAGGCTCCAAATCGCATTGGATCCGGGGCCGGGCCCCTCAGAGTCTGACTCCGGGATAAAAACTAATTACAGGGCAATAGTCCGTTGTCGCTGCTCGAAAATTTCCATCTATGGTTAGGCGCCAACCGATAATTATAAGCCTGGAAACTGGAACTCTGATTGCCAAGCAGCAGCAGCTGTAATCGTGGTAGAGGGGGACAGGGAACAGGAGATGAGGGTGCTTCACCGCAGGAGGTCCAAAACCCAATCCCATTCGCATTCGCCATCGCATTCGCATTCCAGTCCCATTCCCGTTGCCAATCTCAATCCCAATCCCAGGGCAAACATGTCCGCAACAGTTTCCGCTGCACTAACGAAATTACAGACGCAGGACCCACACGCAGTGCCTGCGTGTCCTGCGGCGATTTTGCGCACAGGAAGCAGAGCAGGCCGAGGACCCTGCCACAGCTAATTCGAATGCTAATGCTAATGCTCTTTGAACGACTAATTAGTGGATTACTATATAAGCACACTATTTGCCCGGCAAACGGCAACCTCCAGGAAATTGTGCGGAAGACTGTCCAGGACCTAAGACCCGGAGACAGAAGCTGAAACAGAACGAAGAGCAGAACCAGAACCAATTATCCAGGCCTCGAAGCTAAGGATGCACGGGTTGAGGCTCGGTTAAAGGGGTTTATTTATAGGGAAATTTTCTTATGATTACCTAATCCCATTATTTGAATTTAAATCTTTGTTTAAAATCAGTGATCATCATGATTTTCCAAATATAATTTTCAGAAATTGTTAATAACAGAGCGAATATAAAGAAGAATTTGATAAGGTACAAAAATACTTGTACATAAAGAAATATGAAATATAGGGTACATTTTTTTATAAATTTCAAGATCTGTGTTAATCCTGGTCGGATGAAGGGCAATATTGATTCAAGTAGACCGTTCGATCCTCGATTGGCTGCACAGGTCTGGCATTTTTACCAATACGACCTCCACGTCTGTCCCTCAGCTGCCGGAACTCGTTGAGTTGGCGCTCGCTGATGGCCAAGGTCACCGGCTGGATGAACCACTCGGCCCCGCGGTGGCACGGCGGCTCCGTCAGCGATCCGTGGTAGCTGTAGAACTCGTTGTAGAAGGCAGGCATCAGGTAGGTGAGCGGAAAGGGAGGTATCTCCACCGTCTGGCCGGCCTGCTGCACGGCCACGAGATGCTGCACAAGCACATCCAGGAACGGATTGTCCTCCGACATATCGAAGAGATAGGAGATCACAAGTACTCCCTGGGACGAGGCGCAGTTCTGTCCGCAGCTGTCCGTATGGATGCACTGCATCTCCAGCGCGCTGTGGTGATTATCGATCGAGTGCTCTGACCCGTTCAAAGTGAACCAGCTCCAGCGGAAGCTGATCTCCCACAGATGGAAGCGGCCCAGCAAGTCGCCGCCATCGATGGAAGGCGTTTGCCCCTCGAAAGCGGCTCGAAGGATCAGAGTGTGTCCGTTGTTCTCCAGGCGGATGCCCAGGGGCATGGCGTCGTAGAGGGACCAAATAAGCGGAGTGTCGAAGTAGTGTACCTCTAAGCAGCGCTGATCTATGTTGATGGGGCTCTGGTTGTTAAGCGGCACATTCCAGGTGTGCGGTCCCCGGTTCCAGTCGTAGTCAAAGGATTGCTGAGAGTCGCTAGGACCACATTCAGCCACGCCGCCAGTCAGATGATCACCCTGATCAGCTTCTCGCGGATTTCTCCGAGAACTCCTTTCATTCCGTTCATGCGCTTCTTCCTCATCCGGACATTGATCGCAAATTTCAGTGGTCGTTCGGATGACCAGCAGCACCAGAAAGGCACCCACAATGGCGGCCACAACCTGGACAATACCGTTGTCCAACCAACTAGATAAGTCCTCCATCACCAGCACCTGAACTACTTCAGCATCACTCGTGGAAAATAGCAGCCAAGCCCCAAGGAAACTTTTTGGGGAAAATGTTTTTGTACAGAGCGAGTGATAGGAAAGTGCTGGCCGCCTTCCTGGCTCAGAAAATTTCTAATTAAACCCGCTGAAAAGTTAATTATTTTGAAAAACAAATTGGGCGGACAGCAATTTTGTGCGAAAACATTTGCAATTTGTTTGCATTTGTATTTTGCATAAATTAATTACGCACAAAACTCTCTTCGGCGGCGGAAATTGCTTGCACAAATATCCTGTGAGGCTCCCGCGTTCCCTTTTCCCCCCTCCGGGCCGCGTTCCGCAACCCTTCTCTGTTGCATTTTGGGAAATTAATTAGTTTTGTATGTACAAAATAGGCGAAATGAGCACTAGGAGCCGAACGGAAATTATTTTCGGCACTCCGACACCTTTTGTGCAGCGGCCAGGAACTACACCGAAATTAATTACCAAATATATTGAACCTCAATTAGGTCTTTAATGTTTTTAAATGGTTCTAAGTTATTTAGTGATGTGTCAACAACATTTTTAGAGTTTTTATAAATAAGAGATTTTTTTAAAACCTTGTGAAGTGTTCAAGGGATGAGAATTATGTAATAACTCAATGACTATAATATTGATCTAGGCGATAGGAAATCCTTATGAATCTTGTTAATTGTCACATGTTTACAGCTCCTTTTAATATTGTTTTCATTGTAAATGCATACATATCAGGGATTGGTGGCTCTCTACTTGAAATCTGAGACCTTTCGGCCATCTCTGATTAGCATAAAGTTATCAAAGGCCAGACACGCCCCTAGCCACAGGACAGGGCTCGGGGGTGAGTTGCCCCTGCGATTCAATTATGACATTTTTCTGATCAATTCGTTTGGCTTTGATTTGATTTCA
>VNJV01006456.1:0-29162 GCA_008042635.1 Drosophila nikananu
GGCGCAGCAGGTCCATGTCCTGCAGCCGCGATAGGATCTGCTTGGCCCGCGTAAAGGACTCCTTGTCGATGCAGGAGTAGACCACCAGAAACGCATCCGCCTCCTCCAGTTCGTCCTGCAAAGGAGTGGGAGAACAGGGAATCCAATTGAAACACGACTCGAAAACGAAATAAAACGAGACTCAACAAGTTTTCAACATTCTAAGGCTCTGGTCACCAGGCCAGGCCAGGCTTGCCTTTCGTGACTCTTGAAAGTATTTAATGCCGTGTTTTTTATGGCAGCCCGCCCCCCAGGTCCGAGTTGAAAATTAAAAGTTGGAGTGCAGAAAGTGGAGCACCCTGGAGCCCACTCGCACCTTTTGTGTTGGGTACTTTTGCATTTTATGCTCGTAAAAATTAAAATTATGGCCACTTGGCATCGCAATAACGTGGCGCAAAAGAAAAGAAAGGAATAAAGTTGCCGACTTGCTCGGACTTTTAATGATGTTCATTTATCTGGCCCATACATTAACAGGTCAGCGGGATGGCTCTATCGGGGTCCGGCTCCTTCGAATTCCGCTTTACTCCTTGGTGAGCCTTAAAGGTGTGAAGTCAAGGCTTTTATTCTTGCTTATCATTAAGGATATTAAGAGGTGAGACTGTGTAGGGTATGTTAAGGAGTTTGCTTTTGTGGGAATTGACATACTTAAATTTTCTTGAGAGTTGAAGTATAATATAAGAGTTTTTCCATCGTTTCCATCCCTTTAATATGGCTTAAATTCTATGAAAATCAGGTAAACAATTCCCTGAATCAATATTTTCTTAGAATCTAAATCCTGATGGATGTTTTCCACCATTTCCCTGATACCTTTTGGGTGTTTAAGATGTCCAATCTCTGGGATTTAATCATTTGTCTGCGGTAAGGTTAGCAGGTTTCCTTTGCTTCCTGGCTGTTTCCTGGCTTCCGTTTGCGGCTCATAAAGTCTTGCCAAGTCCCGAACCCAAAATTTGTAAATTTTTTTTTTGGCACTTGAATCGAAATCGAAATTGTGGGCAGAGCGGCTTAAGGTCAAAACCTTAAGCAATTTATTATTGGTTTGTTGTTTTTTCGTAGAGCTTTTCTTTGGTTCTCGCCACCATGCACGAGCGCCTTAATTCGCTTGATTCCTGTGTCACATTCCCCGAATGGATAAATTGTTGCCATTTCCTTTTGTTTGTCGGGCTCCCAGTCGGGCGTCCCGGTCTCAAGCCTCGTCTTCGGCGTCATCACCATCATGGCTATCGCCATCGTCATCGGCGTTTGTAATTATCATTATCGCGTTCATTTGTATTGTTTGCCAGCCTCGTCGCGGCCTGGTCTGGCCTGGCCCGTTGGCCATTTGGCATTCGGCCAGCAATTTGGCATTTCGATTGCACAGTGGCTCATATTGTTGTATTTATATTGTACAACTTCCTCCCTTTTCTGTTTGTTGTTTTCGCTTACTACAAAATAGTATTTATTGCAGCAAAGCGCTACGGTTGCAGGCGGTGGCGGCGCCTGTCTGCCAGGATTTTAAATGAATTTCTTAAATTATTTTAAACAAACAGCCGGCTTCCTGCAGCACTCCTTGCACTTGGCCGTAATTAACCGCAGTTCGCAGATTGCTGAAAGTTCCTGAAACTTCCCATAGTTTTTCCCCAAGTTGAGCGGAGCTTTTCGTCTTTGCTTTGGCATTTTCTATCGGTAAAAGCACTCAGGAAAATTAGGTAGTAACAGGAAGAGATGCAACTACTATATTAAGTTTATCTTTATATTTAAATATTTAGTTTGATGTTTTCTCTTGTATTTATTTATGAAATATTCTATATATTTTTAAATTTTCTGCAACTGAAACTCCATTTGAATGCAAACTAAACTCCAGGCAGCTCTAACTCCTTCTCTGCATCGGTTTGCCAATCTCATTTTGCATCTGTAATTAATTCACTTTGTGCAATTTATGCTCGTCCAGTTGGCAAATCACTCGCCGCTCCCCAAAGGCAAAATCCCGGCCCAAGCGGACAAGCTCATTTGTCTTGCTGACGGACAGCAGAAGACGGGGGCCCAGGAGCGACCCGAGTCCAACCACAGGGCGGAGGGCACGGAAGGAACAAAGCTGGCTTTTGCGGTGCTAGCCCAGTTAATAGTGAAATATTTAACGACAATTACAAACACAAATAGGGCGAGCGAAAGCTGTTGACTTTAGTGCGGGTTGTTTCCGCCTGGGAAATAACACTGGTCAGCATGATTATGGCCATTAAGCGGAGAGCTGGGGGCATTTTCAAGCTGAACACGAATTGGGGTTTTAAGGGAAAAATCTTTTTTTTTTTGGTATTTTAGGTTATACTTCTTCTTATACTTCTTGTTACTTTGAGGTAATTTTAGGTATTGTGACTAGAATTTGAGTTTCTAGAGGTTTTAAGAAGAAATAAACACGAACCTCTGTTTAAAATTAAGCCATCATCTTATTTTTTTGGTACTTTTTGTCATTCTATGCGTATCTTTGAGAAAATTTTTATTTTTTTGGACTGTAAAAAGTGTTTTCTGGGGTTTCCCAAATAAGTTCTTAAAGCTGAAACCGAATCTGGCATTAACTATGCACCTTTACGCTATATATTTATAGCTCTGTAATTAAATTCAAAGATAATTTGGCTTACAAACCTAACGTGTTGGCTCCCTAAACAAAGCTTCTTTTTTAGTAAACACTTACATTTTATAATATATAAAATCTCCTACATTTTCCCATCTATATAAAGTCAAACCCTGCAGCTAAGTGTGCTAATCACTCACCTTGCTCTCCGTGTTTCCAGTCAGAAACTTAAGCTCCGACTCGGTGCCATTCAAAATGATGGAGATGTTCTGCTCGGCCTCGTCGCACTCTGCAAAAAAAGAAGCGTATGGAAAACACCTAAATTTTCTGACAGAGTCACTACATAATCCCCCGCATACTAACCTGGACCATCGTAGGCATTGATGCAGTCCGAGGTGCGGAACTGCGAAACCAGAGCCTGCTTGCCCACGCCCGCGGAGCCCAGCATCTCGACGCGATAGAACTCCACCGGCTGATGGTTCTCCTGGGCCTGGTTGGTGTTACCCCCGAATCCATTGCTGCTGCTGCCGCCATTGTAGCCGCAGCCGAGGCCCAGGCTGCTGCCACCGCCGACACCGCCGCCCAGGTTGCCGCCCACGCCGTTGCGTTGCGGATGCATGGGGCTGGAGGGCGCGAGGCTGTTGCTGCGCGACCGGCGGCGGCGGAAGGAGTCGCCTCGATTAATGATACCTGGCAAACGAACGAACAAAAAAAAAGTTGAAGTCAAAAAAGTGTCCTGAAAACGTCAAGCATTTGGTATTCCAACTGCATGCGTCGGGGTCTGGCTTTTGTTAGCCAACGTGGCGTATGTGCAATGTGCGGCGACTCAACGAACCGTTGCGCATACGCCACGTAGCCGGGCAGAAATTACAGTTTCCTGCCGCAAGGGCAACATCAACAATAGTTAATCTGTCTTTTGTTCCTCCTCCTCCACCGGAATATTTCCCTCGACAAGTTTGGAAAACCCCCATTTTTCCATTGAAAATGTTTGCCTGTCTGCCTTTTGGCTTTAAAAATGTTGCCATAAAATGTACAAAATGATTTTCGGTATAAAATAAATACTTGTGTGCATCATTTTGAATGTTCTTTAAAATAAAGCAATTAAAGAGACATTGCATTTTATGCGGGACAAGGTAAATGGTGACTTTAACCCGCGAATTAAGTATACAAATTAATTTAATATATTTTTCCATACGTAAAGTGACTTCCCCCCCCTTTGGGTGCTGATGAAGTAATAAACAAGTTTAAACACACACAACTTAATAACACTGCCAGGGGCACAGCAGGTTGATTGACCAAAGGAAAAGCTAAATAAATCCAGAAATAATCTGGCATTGCTCGCTAGGTATTACCCAACCGAGTCAAGAGCCTTTGAGCAGCCTGGGGCCATTGTCATTTGTAATCCCGCCACCAGGCCAAGGGGATGTATCAATCTGCAATCTGTATACGCTATATATACGCTCATGTCTGGCACTGTTCTGCCGGCCTGCCTGCTTGTCCGTTTATGTAAGTGTATGCCGTGTACATTTTAAATGTCATAAATAGATTTATGGCCTGCCTTATTGCATTTAGCCGTCGCGCGAGATATACGAAATATATTTGCTATATATATTCCTACGTACGATATATATGCGGTATAGTGGCGGATTTTTCACTTGCTCCTCATCTGCGATCATTAATTGTGCAAATTGATTTAATTGCCAAAAATCGTTCCAAACAATTTGCAAATCGAAGCGAACTGAACGCCGTCATCATTGGAAAGTCATAAAACCATATTGGTTGGCCAGATGATTTTCCATATTTTCTTGTTGTTTCTGTTTTCGAGTTTAACGAGGCCAATGCGTGTGTGGGAAAAACAATTCATTTGGAAAAGGTGCAAACGTTCGGCAATAAAAATTGCGATTTAGTTTACTTTCCGTTCAAATATTTGTGCAATGTTCATAGTTATTTTTGGCTGTCTAAAATTGAACCTGACTAATCGCTGGAGTAATTGCAGCCTCTGCCTCAGCATTTCATCAAAAGCCAACATCTTTTCATTTCACTTGACTTTGATGTTGGTTTAACACTCTCTCTTTTTCTTTTGGCCTTTTTCCCGAATTTCCTCAGTTTGCGTTTGTGTTTCCCCAAAAGTATAACTGCTTGAGCAAATAAATTGCTAAATTTTATTTGTTGATTGATTTAGAGTACGGCGAGTGTGGCGGGAGATTTAGCATATGTTTGCTCTCTCCCTTGAGATATGATTAACCGCCTTCAAGGTTGCCGGGGGGCTTTGTTTAAACAAAATAAAATATGTGTCTATAAATACGCAATGAATGTCTTGCTGTTGGCCAAATAAACCGATTGATCTAATCAGGACTGAAGCAGACATGCACGGGAAAATATCAGGTTTGGGTTTTAATATAAAACTATTTCTGCTGAGCTTTAAGAAGATTTTGATTAGTTTTAAAGTAGCTTTATCTATGCTGATATACTTTTTTTTTATTATTTATAATTTTTACTGTTTAATTTTACTGTTTAATTTTTCCTGTGCATAAACCGCCGAGTTTGAGCCTCATTCAATTATGAATCGTTGCTGGCCCACAGGACTATCGGGCAAACACTGGTGCTTTGTTTGGCTGCTGCTGGACATACTATATGTATATATCGAAAGATATATGGAAAATTCATTCATGGCTCTCTCCATTGGCTGCCATCGATGACTGACACTCGCCTGGCCATTTCAATTAATCACAGAGCCGCCCCGGTCCCCGCCTCCTCCCGCGAATCAATGTCCGGCTGTCAGTTTTCAGTTTTTCGCCCGCTCATTTTAAATTTCCCACTCGTGCCAACCGTAAACATAATTGATGGACGGTCGGCCACAGCCACAGCCACAAGCTCTTCCTTCTCGGGTTGGTTTCTCCTTGGTTTTATCCTCTCAACTTGGGTTGAATTAAGTTTAATTAAATGGCCAGGCCGCAGAACAAAGCTACATGGCATTCGGCTTGTATTTGAAAGCAATTTAGTTGAGCAAACACAGACACTTCATTGAATTTATAATATGCATTGCGTTGGCAGTACGTGAGTGTCCCCGGAAAGGGAGGAGAGCATAAAACTAAAGCCGATCTGGGACACACTCAGACCTTGATACTCTTTGATGTAACTGAAAAATGATCCTGGTCAGGGGGATGCAGGATTACCTTTGATATCTAAACTAAGGTTGACAGTGTTTTCCTCGTAGTTTTCCTGGACATTTAGCACAGGGAAAAACATGTTAAGGGTGAAATTTAAAAGAATTTCTATTTAGTTAAGGAAAAACTGATAAAGTTGATAGGAGATGGTTGATATGAAATATAGTATGTATCCTTATTTATGACGTCTTACATTTTTTGAAAGTCAAGAACATTAAAAACAATATTTTCAAGTTCCAAATCATGTACTAATTTAGATTTTTGAGTAACTAAAAATACGCTAACCCTCTTCTCGTCTTGAATTCCCTTTAAATAATTTCTCAAAGTGCACTTACATTTTCCCTAAACTACAGACAAACCCATTCCCTTTACCAACTTTGGGGGGCGTCTGTCAAATGGTTCCGGCTGCTCCTCTGCTCCTCTGCTCCTCCTCTGTTCCTGCTCGGTTTCCTCATCCTCATGACTAAGTTATGACACCTCGTGCTGTTAATACGCAGACTTGTCGTCTGTTTGCTGTCATGCCTGCTCAAGTGTTCCGTAGTCCATAGCCGCACAGTGCCGTTGTCCTGTAGTCCCGTATTCCGTATACCGTTTTCCGTACTCAGTGCTCCGTGTTCGGAGCTGTTACGGGTGGGCTTAAACACGTACTTAGAGTCTGCCATGCATTTGTGCATGCAAACTGGCAGGAGGGGACGTGAGAGGAAGTGGGTATTGGGATCATAGCTATTAGGTTGAAGCTACTGCGATAGATGTACCTTAGTTTGCAATATTAAAAAAGGTAAGTCTTACCTTTGAATATTTTAGTAGCACTTTTACATATTTTAATAGGGAATTTAAGCATTTTTAGTTTGAAAATTGAATAAAATAAATAGGAAATAAGCTTAAACTTAAAGGACTCTTAAAGGACTTCTTTGCTCACTTGAATACTATAAATTCAAGATTTTAAAGCAACTTAACAGTTCCTTTACTTGTTTCATTTAGTCTCCTTAACACAACTTAGCTACTGAACTGGATAATCGATCTTAATTGAATTAAAAACTCTTCAAATTGCTGCAAAACTTTCCCTGCCAAAGATATCATCAGCTAAACGCCAAAACTTTTAACTTTCAACTCGTCCTTACACTACTCGGCTGACACTGTAGTGGGGATAACACTCGGTGCGTATGTGTAACAATAACGTGACACAAATGTGGAATAAGAGGGGGAAGCAGAGGAATACCAGGATATAAGAAAAAAAAAAACGAACACACGCATAATGGGAAAACTTCGGAGGACTCAAGAGTGTGGTGTGTGTGCGAGTGTTTGTGTTAGCCTCGTATTCATATTCTATGCGGAGTGGCATTTAGTGCCAGTGATATCTCCTTAACATCTCCGTGTAACAGCCTTTTAAGATTTCAATAAGGATTGCTGCATGCCCCGGGATGAAACTATAATTTTATGCCTCTTGGTGGCGTATCGTGTGTCCCCAAAGATGTCCCCTGTCCCCAGACCGGCATTGTTTAGACGTGTAATCCCAGTCATCTGGCCCCCAAGAAGGTCCTTTGTTGACTTTCAATTTCGAAATTAATAAGTGGTCCGCCGTGGCCTTTCTTTTGCTTAGGCTTAGGGATTGGGATTGGGGTTTAAGATGGGCGGCTCCTGCCAAGTCAACTCACCGCCCTTGGAGGCACTGAAAGTGCGCAGTCGGTCCACATCCTCGTCGTCATCGTTGACGCGCAGGTGATGCATGTTCATGGTGGGCACGTCCAGGAAGGCGTTTGATTTTCTATGTGCTGTGGGGGGGAGATTAAAGAGATTGAAATTCATTTAAATTAAGCATTTCTAGGATTTAAAATAGGGGAGAAGCTTGGATTAAAGTGGTTAGAAATACTTAAGAGGCAGAGATTATAAAACAACGAAAGTTAAAGTAGAGTTGCAAACTTTTCAAACACTCTCCAAGACACTCTCATCTTTTCTTAACTTTAACTACATATTTTCCAGATGAATTTCCCGCTGTAATAATAATAACCATTAACCTGGTCATATGTTCATAAATCTTGCCACATTTTGTGGGCTGTGTATGGGTCTCCCACTTGTCCTGCATTATTGATTCAATATTCGCTGTTCCAGCTGGCTGACATTTGGACAGCTTTAATGGTTCGCTCACTCCAAGTTGACACACAGAGAGCATGAGGAGAATATACACACACGTTGCCCACTTTGCTGGTGGGCCAACTGGGTCAACTGGGTCAATGGTTAAGTTCATCGGACGAACGAATCGACGACGGGCAACGTTAATTGAATCAGCATTATTGAAGGGTACTTAACAAAGGACTGCATATGAGGGCAACACCTCGGAATGGCTTTAAGCCCTGCGGTCCTCCATCGCCCGCTGCCTTTGGCCACTAAAGCATTTATGGTCAATTTTACATTGCCGCCGCTCTCGTGCGGCGAGCAATTTGGCTGAGAGCTTAGTTTATGCCGCATAAAAGATCAGACTCGGCACTTGGCTAATTTGTTGGCCTTGTTTCACAGTTTTGATGGCTCCAACTGGCCATTAAAGGGGCCCCGGAAGTTGAGCGAACGATGGGGGTTTTGGTAATAGTTGTATTTTAGGTTTATTTATAGACTTTCTAAAGGAGTTTCTAAGGCTTAACGATACTTGCTAGTCAAGTGATTTCGTAGTGAGAAATATTCCTTAAAAGCCTATGCTTTCTTTCTCAAATGAATACTACTTCCTCTAGGCTTGTTATTAAATTTAGTTACTTTTAATCTCCCCCCGGTGTGCCCACTTAGTGGTAGTAATTTTCTCACCGTGTGGCTGTGGCCTCCGCTGCGATAGCTTGCGGCGCTGTGGCGGCGTCTCCGTCTCGCTCAGCCGGGGCTCGCTGGTGCAGTGGGAGCGCGTGTCCTGGAGCGTGTGCTGCTGCTGCTGTTGCTGCTGCTGGGCCTTGGTCCTCTGGCGAACCTGCAAGGAGGGAGGAGAAGGAGCAAGGAGGCGTTCAAGAAGGATCTGATGGATATGGAAACTAAACTATTCATCGCGAAAGTCAAGGCAATACGCTTTGATTTATGGACTGCCGCAGGAGGTGCCCTTGTCCTTGCCAATTGAGTGAGAAATTAAATTGCATTTCTTGGTTGCAGGCGGCGGCCAATCAAGCGTCGACACACACAAATCAAATTGTATTTGTTTGTCCTCTGCGAAAAACAGCAAAACAAAAAGCCCTGCCAACCACCACAAACCCAAACCCACTCCCAGCCACCCAGCCACCAAGTCACCCGCACACCCACCGCTCTTGGCTCGCCAATGCCATAATTTATCGGCTGACTTGACACTTGGCACTTGCCAGCGGCCTCGTGCGAAGGGCTCTCGGTGGTGCTTAGGGATGCGAAACGAGAAGAAAAGTATTCAAAAAGATGTCTCGAAATTTATAGAGAAAATATTGAAAAGATACCTCAAAATAAGACCCAAAAACTTGTTTTAAAAACATTCCAAAGGCAGGCTTTTAATAGTTTGAACCTGTCTTTAAGGCATCATTTCTATGAAGTTTGCTATGAGTTGTTACACTTTCTGACACTGCTTTGACAATGCAAAAATCTGTATTTAATATAAAACTAATAAAACAAATACTTTAAATATTATATGAAAAACAATATGATTTATTATTTATCAATGTTCAATTTAGTAATATTATTTAAATATATATAATATATTCTTTCTCACAATATAATATATAAAATCCACTTAATCCGGTTCCTTAATATCTCCATAATATTGATATATCGACCTTAAGTGCCATCGCTATACCAACTTCGCCCCCGATCACGGAGAGCTCCTGCTTAAGGGATTTCCCTGAAATGTCAAGGTTAAACGCCTTTCTCCTCGCTTCCTCGCGCCGGACACTCGAACTGCAATCAGCACCGCCGCTTGTTTCGTTCGCCGCAGAAAGTTTCCTGCTCACCTCTCCATGGCCGGAGAGGCATCCCGCCGAGAAGCCGAGGAGCCGAGGAGAAGGCGCTGTCCCAAATCCTTCAAGCCACGTCCAAGTGCCTGTCAGTTTGCGGTGTTCCTGCTGACGACGGTCGGTGTCGGTGTCGGTAACGTTGTGTGGCGGGTAAAACTAATTTCAGCACCTGTCCCGACGATGTAAGCTTCTTGTTCAGTTTCTTTGGTCCACTGGGAGTGTGTGTGTGTGTGTGTGTGTGAGCCATATTTATAGCCGCATGCAAAATGTCCAACTTTGTTTGCCGCTTCCGTTTGCCTTGGCCCACAAAAGCAGCAGCGAAAATACTTTTCGGGGTGTTTTTACACCAAATTACTTGGTAATTAGTAATTATTAAGTTACCAGGCTTAGGTCTTTTTGGTGTTCTCGAATTAATAGCCAAGGCTTAGGAGCTAAAGCCCTGAACTTAAAAAGAGATGGATCTTGTCTTGAACTTTATCAAAAGACAAAAACTATATAAAAGATAAACATTTTCTATATTTATAAACAGCATTTTGTATTTCAATATTCTTAATATTCCCCAAATTTATATCTTGAAATTAAGCTGCATTTTTAAAATCAGTGTATTTCTTATCAACTGAAAACCCTAAGTTTTTCCCTCACTGACCTGGCAGCGGGGTTTCCTCAACGCTGGAAAACCACACGCCGGAAGCGTTTGCTACGTGGCGTCGCCTGTCAAGTGGCCATGGATTTGGGCCACGTTAAGTTGCTGTTGCTGGTCAGGAAGGCCGCCAAATCCGCTGGACACTTGCTGGGGCAGGAGGGGATTTTGGGGCCATTAGGCGAGCTGTCAGTGTAAACGTTCCTTGTTTATTTAGTGGCCGCTCTTTTGCGCTTTTTACGGTTCTTTCCTGCTTCTGTTTCTGCTCCGGTTTCTGCTCCTGTTCCTGCTCCTTTCGCCTGCATGTGTGTGTCTGTATCCTGGCATTTCACGGGCCCTCGTGACCAGTAATTGCTCTTCTTGCTATGGCCAAATGTTTGCATGGTCTACTTTGCTGGCTTAATCAAATATTACGACTGAATGTGTGTACGGACCGTGATCCGTCCGGATGCAGCGGTTGACTGGACGTTGGGACGCTCGCTTTTTCGCCTCGGAAATTAATTGCTTCCTGGCTTCAGTTCATTGACCAGGCGTCGCCCGTACTGTTGGAGTCTTCAATTTGTAGCCGCTTAATCCCCAATTAGTCCACTGGGTCGGCTCTGATAATTTATTTTCTTAATGGGCTCTGTTTTACGGGCCACCAGTGTGACCAGCATATGTGTGCAGCGAATGTTTTATGGTTCATATAGTCGATGGGATTAAGGCCAGGTCTTAAAATATAGCTTTAAAATGGCTTAAAATATATTTTACGCCCTGAGCATTGTGTTGCTTTAAAAATCTTTAAACGTTGCTATTGAGCTTCATGTTTTAAGTTGAGCGTTGGCCACACTGTTTAAAGTTTTGTTTGTTTTTAAAGTTTGCACGCAGCGAGACAATGTTATCCAATTTTGTTGACTTCATATTGTTAGCAAAAAAAATTCTTTGCAACTTTAGCTTCCGTTTTGTTGATTTTAATTTTATTTTGTGCCCTACTACTTGCTATATACTCGTAAAAATGGTAATTGTGCACACATTTCCTGTAGTTTTCTGCAGTTTTTCTTTTTGGTAAAAACGTAAAATATTTGCCTATTTGAGGTCGTTCGTCGTCGGTCTGGTTGCCTCGTTTTGTTGGTTTTGTTAACAATTTGCCCAGAATGCGTCTGACTTTAGTTCAGAGAATGCCGTGCAAAAACGAAAATAGCTTTACAATGCGAATTCTCAGTGCGGCTTCCCATTGCTGTTGTGTTGTTTGTTCATCTTCTCATTAAACTTTCGCGTCTGCAGATGAAAAGTGGCAGCGACTTATCGCCATCGACATCGACATCATCAAGGCACTGAGCACTCCAAGTTTATTTCTGGGCTCCTGCCGATTGTATCCTTCGCCCCACCCCTCGGTTCATAAACAAAAGTCATTTCAACGCGTCGTTGTGGTTGCTTGTCTCCTTCTTTGAATACTCTTTTAGAGGGTTGTTTAATTTTTGTATACATTTTGTATATTTTTTTAATGGTTTTTGGAGGAGTTTAATTAATTTAAATATCCCTTTTTTCTATGATATTTGACGTCACATTGTTTTTTTCACGCGCATGGTTAGTTATTTTTAGTACAGTTACAATTTCTTTTTCTTTATTTTAATAACTTCAAAGTTTGATCCTGGAAAAACTTAACCAAAAATCAGCCAAAATAGTGATAAAAAAAACCCGACAAGGGCATAAAATGAGCTTCATCTTTTCAAATTTAGACGTTTTTGGTGCGGTAGCTGTGAACTCATTACGACCACGCCCACCTAGCGCACATGCCGCCCCCTGAAAAGCCGGAGCATGTGTGCGTCTCGCTGACTGGAAAAGTTTTTCCATATAAATTACCAGCTCGGGGCGCATCGAAGGCGATGAGAAGGACATTTTTAGCGCGATGCGCGATGCACGATGTGTGATGTTCCTGCTGCTTTTTATGTTGCCTCGTTTGCTTACTAATAATGTCGCTGGCAGGGGCCACAGAAAAAAAAGGGGGGGATTCACCGACAGCAGCAGAAGGCAGCACGGCACGGAGCCAGGACAATTCATACACAACGTATGTTGACACGTGGCGGGCCATCTTTTGTCTGCGAACAGCAGCAGCAACCACCCTCAGAAATTGAATTTGGCCACGATATAACTCAATTCACACGCTGTCACTGTATGGCGGGATTCACTAGCAGGACGCACAGCCAGGACGAAAGGCTAACTGCTTCAGAGCTTCCTTGGCAAGGGACACCTTAGCGACTTTAGATTTTTGAACTTAGAAGGAGTTTACAGAAGAATTATGAGCAGCCTGCGCAGGCTTTGAGTGCCATTTCACAACCAAGACAGTTTATTCCAGTTTATAGCTTTTCGATCACAGGTCCGTTACATATATTCCAACACCATGGATAAATTGGTCACCCTGATGATGGACAAGCGCGATTCACGCTTCACTGTCACCGAGAGCATGACCAAGTTGGCTCTCTCCCGCCTGGACTCGATTTGCAGCTCGGATGGCGACGAGCGGTCAATCATCAAGATCCTGCTGGCCATCGAGGACAAGTTCCGAATCTATTTCGAGTCCAATCAAAAGGAGCTTGAGCTGCAGAGGATCGCCGCCCAGACTTTGTGGGACTTGGTGCAACGCTACCAGATAGCCGTGCAAGTGGACACTAGTTGCATGTGCCCAAAGATCTACGAGATCGAGACGGAGGAGGCCATCATCAACAAATATCATATGCACTACCAGGTGGGTTGAATCTATATATTTATATATTATTATATTTGAATTGATCACAGGTGATTGTGGGCTCCAACAAGAGCCAGCATGTGGGCATCCATGCCTTGAGGCCCTATGTCCTGGCCTTCCGCCGCGAATGTGATTTGCTGGACCTGGAAGAGGAGACGCCTTTTATTCTGGGCGATGCCTTTCACAAGCCAATAACGTTCTTCATGAGTTTGGTGGACGAGGTCTTTGACTATTTCTACAGCGGTCACCTGCAGCTGGAGTGCGCCGCCCGTCTCCTGGATCCCGCCGATCCAAAGAGCCTGGAGTACTATCTGGAGCTGCTGGCCCCCAACGAGGACTTTGCCGAGTACTTTCTGCATAACCTGAGCTTCTGCAAGTGCCTGAAGCCGGCGCGCAAGTGCACTGCCCTGGTCAGGGACAGTTTCAAGAAGGAGAAGAAGGACATTCTTGAGGCCTATGTGGTGAAGGCCAGGCAGGCGCGCTGTGCCAGGCGCGTGGCCAAGATGTCGAAGCCAAAGCCCGATGTTACAGCGGTGAAGCGTCGGATCTCGCTATTCCACAGTCCTCCCAGTCAAAAGAACTCGCTTAGCCTCAGGGAATCGTTCAACTCGCTGTATCAGCATCAGCGAAGCTTGAAATTTCTGTTGGGCAACGTTATGAGCGTTCATCGCTTTCCTTAATCCGATCTACTCGAAATTCCTGTTTAATTCGATTAAACACACAAAGTGAGTCTGCTGATGGCCCTTGAACTTTCGTGTGGAACTGGATTTGGTGTGTGTTTTCACCTCAAAGGACTCTCTTTCTCAATTGAGTGCGAGTAAAGTTTTCATTTCACATGAAGTGGATGTGGAACACGGATAAGTTTCGAGTATGTAGAGTATTTTTCCGGTTAAATATTTAAATTAAATGGTGGAAATAAGGTTAAAGAGAGAGTGTGATCAAATTAAATGGTGGAATATTGTTCAATGTTTAGGAGAGACTGTGATATCCAGTGGGTTTTTCTGGTCATGAAAAGAGTCCCACTCTTATGGTGAATTGGGGAGGGGTATGTTCCTTCAATAAAGTTTCGAAGAATCAATGGTAAATCAGTAGCTACTCTGCTCTTCAAATATTTCCTTAGCACTCAGTGGAAAGTTCAGAAAAAATATTATATATATATATAAAATATCTTTCTCTTTTTGTTATATTTGTTGAGTATGTTTTTTTTATTGTAAATTACAATATTAAATTGTAATTGCAAAGAATTAACAAATCTTGTTAAACATAAATAGAAATGCAATTATTTCTTTGGATCGAGAATTCTTAATAGAAAATTGCATCATACAATTGGGTCCCCGAATCTCATCCTTACCACCTGCTGAACAGGGAATGCATTCCCTTAAGACATTCCTTTTACATATATAATTCCGCACTGAAATTGTAAGCCTCATGTCTAAGGTTTAAAGTTGTACTCTTTATTTGTTTGTAAATGGTTTCGAAGATAAAACACATATAATTTAAAATAAGCAATTACCATAATACCTTCAATTTAATTAATTAATTTCATACATACAATAAATAACTTACCATGTAAATGCACATTTTACGCACTAAAATGACTCTTAATTCCCCAAAAACACCACAATTAATTGTGTGCAATTTATGGACTACAATATATATTTGAAAATAAGCGATTTAGCATGTGCGTGCCTAGCCGACGATAGCAATGACTATGCTTTCTACTCCTATTTATAGTGAGAAACGTGCATTTAATGAAGAGACTATAAATAAATCGGATTCGCTTTGGCTAAAAAACAATGTGAAGTGACGGGGCGAATGCAAATGCTAAATTTGTATCGCATGACTGCGTCGTCGTTACGTATACGCGGCGTATGCGTAATATATAGAACACGTATACGCCCCGACGACCGTCGCTTTGTACTCACCGATCTGGCGCCGGAGGTGATGCGGGCACTCTGGGAGCGCGTTGCCGGCCGGCGGCGTCGGTAGCCCGGCGTGCCGCCCTCGGGCGTGGCACTGCCAGAGGCACTGGGCATCCCATGGATGACCGTCTCGATGCTGGCGCCCGTGGCACAAATGGAGGCGCTGCGCGTCTTCTTCTGCATGCGATGATGCATCGGGGAGATGTCGTCCACCATCCTGTGGCAGAGTGGCAGGGCGCTGCCTGGGGAAATTCGACTCGTCCTTCGTCCTTTTTGGGGGTTTACTCTGGTCTGGAGTCTAGCGTTTCTATTTTCGTGCTCTAAGCAAATCGTGCTGTGGTTCTAGTGGCTCTATTCTGCAGCCTCTTTGTTGCATAATTCATAATCTGAGTTGTGGTTTGCTGTGTGATTGTTTTTTATTTGGTTTGTGGTGCACTCTGCAAATAAATGGCGACAAGCAAAAAGAAACAAATGCAGACAACATTTAAATGAAATTTCAAATCAAAATTGCACAGCTCTCCAATATACAATATAAATATATCTTTTTGTATGTATTTTCGGTCGTGACAAATTTCTGGTTTCTAGTTGGCCAAGTTTTTACATAAAAATAACCCAAAGGAAAAGCAAAAGTGAGATTGAGCGGCAGCAGAAAAGCGAATTTCATCTGGCGGCAACACACAAAATATATTTGTAACAACATGCAACATAATTTGCTGTGTGATTTTTCATTTCGCCCCAACGGCCTGCCGGCCATTAAACATCAAAATTCCTCTGTTTTTGTTTTTCTAAATTTATTTATAAACGTGCCTGGCGCGCGCTCCTCTCGGGTTGGAACTGGGTCAGCCCAGACCCCGAGACCGAGAGCGACAAATTGCCACAAAATCAATCCAAAATCCATCCAAAGGCGGGTTCAAGCCTTTTGGGAATTGCGGTTTGTATCGAGGTTGTATAAGGTTAATCTCACTGAGTGTTATGCAAGTTTGACCTGTGTTATACCAAATTGAGTTGACGTTTCTCTTATTTGAATTTAAATTCTACATTCTATCCAAGCAAAGAGTTTATTTATTGGTGTTTCTCTTATTTATGTTTAAATTCTACATTGATTGAGTTTCCTTTTATTTAAATTTTATTTTTAACATTCTATCCAAGCCAAGATAATACCTCTAAAAACAAAGTTTCTTTTAACAGATTTTTGTGCAAATAGAAGCTAAACATTTTCTTTATAATTTTAACTAGTTTTTGAAGCTATAAAGTTGGGTTTTAATATTGAAATTATTAACTTGCAAATGCTACAGTGAGGTATTATGATTTAATGAGAAATTTAAGTGTGGCATAACCGATTTTTGTTGTTCTTTTTTACTAATTTAGTTTAGTGCAAATTTCTAAGTATAATTATGGGGTTCTGATAGTAAATTGTTAATTTTATGACTTTTTACTTGGTAATTGATTTTAAACAAAAGACAAATACAACACAAGTCTTGAATGGAACAAGTTCAAATGTAGTATACATTTTTTTGAGGCATAATAATTTAATGAACTAGCAAAACTACTTCAATAAATATCAAGAAGGTGGCCCTTATATATAAACAATATATAAATTCACATAGCATTATAAATATTAGTTAATTGTTTAACCCTAAAGATTTATCTTGCTAATTATTTTAATAAACACACAAACATCTTTGGAAAAAAATTCCTGGTATGTCCCAATCAAGTATTTTTTTTATACAAAGCTTTCCAAAATTTCTGCTGGTATTATTTCTGAAAATGTTTCCTTTATTACAAACATTTCGATTTCATAAGCAGCTGACGGGTTCCCAAGATTTTCCCCCACTTTTGCCTTTGTTTATAGCCACTTGATCTTGTGTTTTCTTAGAGTTCGTTTATCACGTAATTCTCTATGCCTAAAAATACATTTCTTTATATTTTCTTCAGGGGCTAACCCTTGCATAAGATTTTAAACCAAGAAAACTTTTGCACTGAGCAAATGTATTGACCCAATCGTGATCTAAATGAAGTTGGACAGTTGTGGAAAAAGCTCTTTCGTTCTTTCTCTCGGGGGAAATAGGGAAAGTTAAAGGAGCAGTCTCTTAATAGACCTTAATTGCCATTTGTTGCCAGTGAATATATATAAATATATCTTTATCTCTGGACTCCCCACTAAGTGAAATCCATTTCTCAGCTGAGCCGAGGGAAATTGCATTTTCCAGGCAGGCAAAACATATTCCTAATCCATTTAGGCTTCCTGTTCGCTCCCTCAGACATGCATCATTAGCCGCAGGAGGAGGACCCCAGTGGTGTCCTGTCGTGGCCCATCCCCTGTCATCCTGTGTTCTTATCCACTTTGGCTCTCTAATCAGGTTACGCTCTCGCCATCTTCCTGTCTCCCCGCCTGCCCTTAAGTGCATTTTGTGTCACCGTCAAGCGACTTGATGAACTTGCAGTTTTTGGCCACGTTCCCTCAAGTGTCCTGGCGAGGCTCGTTCTAAGCTTTTTCTCCTCCCTCCCTCCCGAGTAATTAACTTGCGCGAATGATTAAAACATAAATAATTAAAAGGACGCCACCCTCGTTCACCCTTTGTTTTTATTTTGTTTCTGCAGAACAAAAGATTCGGGCCAAGTCGCGGCCAAGTAAATAATGCAAAGTGTGCTTGGAAAAAGCAGGAAAAAAGGGTGAAAAGAATAAATACATAAACTTGAAAATGTTTCTTAACGTGGCAGCATATGCGACAACAGCTTTGAGATAAGCAGACAGCGTCACTGCGAGAAAAAAGGTATGGAAGTGCAGGGAAATAGGGGTTTAAATCACCTACAGGGATTTTTGGGAAGTTCTTAAAGTGAGAAAGCATTTCTTTAGATGTTTAATTAAGTCAGAAATGTTGTAAAAAATATGTTTAAATAAATAAGGGAAGCTGTGTTTATTTGTTATTTAATTCAAAACTAAGCTTACACCTTCGTTTATATTTACTTGATTTTGCAGTAATAATTATAAATATTTATGAACCAAAATAAGAACTTAACAAAAATTGCTACAAAGTCTTAACCCGCCGAGTTCTTGGCTAAATTCCCCCCAACATTTTGGCTTTAAGGCGCTTAAGGATCTAAGCAAACTTTCCCTGCTACTTTACGCATGATTTGCCATCCGTTTTGCCGCTAAACCGAGAATCCAGCGATGCATTACTAGGGACACACGAAAAAGGACTCGGAAATGGGGATAAAGGGTACGACTAAGGTTGCCCCCTGATGGCTTCAGCTGCTGACCCATCCAGTCGTGCATGAAACTCCTGGCCACATGATGATGAAGTCGTCATCGAAGGCTCCTTTGTCAGCAGCTTTGGCTGCGAAAGCGGAACCCATCCTGTCCCGTCCTGTTCTGTTCTGTTCAGTCCTGCCTCGACTTGTTTGCATTCAATTGATGCCGCAGGCAGTGGGCTAACAACAACATGGCCCAGAGGCCTCCGGTGCGTGGCTATCTGTGTGTCCTCCTAATTGGCCAATACACGCACAGGCACACACATGGACCCCGGCAGAAGAGACGAGCTCCGGCGGGGAGCCTTTAAAGCCTTTTGGAGCCATGGACTTTGCTATTAATTTTCATTTTTATGTTTATAGACTTTTCCTGGAATTCAATGCCATATTAGTGGGTGGAAAGGCTGGTCATTCGCTTTTATGGCCCAATATGACGGGCCGTACTTTCAGGCCAACCTTATCGTGTGGCCTGTTGCTAGTTATTAACATAAATATTTTTTTTTTGCTTCAATGTTTGTGATACCTCGAGATGGGAAAGGGGTATGAGGGGTTTGAAGGAAACTCGGGAATTATGAAATTATTAAATCATTGATTTGAATTAATAAAGTTTATTTAGTTTTATATATTACAAGATTTGTGATTATATTTTATTTGAAAACTTAAACAAAGCAATTGCATCTGATAAAGACATCTCCTTGGCGTTTAATGAGAAAAGGGGGATTTCTCACTAATATCATATTTGGCCACACTGACCATCCGCTTTTCAGATGTCATTCCTACTTTATCCTTCCTTTATCTATACAATTTTCAATCAATCTATAATATTTAAGGATAAACTTATATATATTACCATTTTTCCTGTTTCCCTAATGTTTCCCCCTCGCAGTCGCCAAAATGTAGGCAATGTTTCTGACGCAAACCTCCTGCCGGGTATTTTATAGTAGTAGTCATGTTTCTGGAACTCCCACTCCCGCCTAATCAGGCCACACATTGATGTGGATGTGGTTGTGCTTGTGGACAGATGATGACAGCTGGGCACGGTTCCAGGCAACTTAAGCTATCGCACAAAATGTGACCGAAAAGTGCGTTGGTCTGGCTTCACTTCTGCCTACAAATATCCCAAAAAAAAAATATATATATAAAAAATCCCCGATAAAGTGTCACCAGATACGGCGTGTATGGCCTGATGGGAAACTCGACTATCTATGGGGGGTTTTTGTTTTTTGCTGGTGGGGAAGGCCACCTGAGTGGACAAGAAAAAGAACCAAAGGTAAAACAATGAAGCTCAGCAGAGCAGAACTGCAAACCAAATTGATTTAAATGCAAACCGGATTGTGGTTGAGGTTGAATTGATTTTAAATAATTTATATTTTATGGGTGTTTAATCCACGAATAATCACAGATGAAAACTTACTTAGCCAAAAAACATAAAGGAAATCAAATAAAAATTAATTGAATAATGATTTTCTGGCATTTGCAGCATTCATGAAGGTGAATATGGAAATATTTCCACTGTCAAGCGGCGGTTTATTTTTATTGAATCATAAAAGAAAATTTATTTCAGTTAACAAAACATTTATTTTACGATTTGCATTTAAATAAATATTTATTTTAATTTGTGTAAAGGTAAATAGTGAGAAAATAGTATATTTCCAGTGAATAAATTTGTAAGTTTTTATTTGTTTAAGAAGGCAATATTTATAGAATGGAATTGAAATAAATAACTGATGTAAACAATTGAAAACTTTTAAATAAGATAAATCCTTAACTAAGGAAATTTCCTTTTCAATTTAAAGATATTGTTCGCCTGAATTTATATACTTTTACTGACATGACTCAGGAACCGAAACAATTCTGTGTTAAATCATGTTTATATTAAATCAGACGGACTATTTATTTTCCCGCTGGCGGCTAATGTACACACATGCCTCTAGTTGTTCCAGGAAACGTTCGGATTCGTCCCCTTCAACCACGGATGATGACCCTGGAGGCCACGCCTCCATTGTGTAGGCCGCTTCCCTTAAACATGTGCCCACATCCTCGTCGTATTCGTCCTTGTTGTCCTTGTTATCGGTGTGACACTTTGTGTTCGTGTTCGTTTGTTTGGTCTGCTTGCCTTTGAGCCTCATCTCCTCGTCATCGCTGGCCATTTGTGTTTATTTCCATGGCCAGTTCACCAGCTCCCCAACACACCTGTTGCTGTAAAATTAATTTCAATGGGTCACTGGTGGTCCTTAAAGGTCAGGGCCAGCGTCAGATAGCTTTTGCAGCCTCTCATTATTTCGGTTTTTGCCACATTAATCCTAAGACGAGTTTCTTGACCAAGTCCTAATTTTCTTATCTCCGCAAAAGTAATCCCTAGCAGCTTGTCAACACAAATGAGCTAAATAAAAAACGTTAAGTTTTTATTGCGCATACGCCGCGTTGTCACTCTGTGCCATTTCAGGAAAACAAATTTGAATGACTAAATAAATTATGTAGCTGAGAATGGAGGGAATTTCCACGTCTAGAAGAATCATAAAATTGTGATGAAATTGCTTCACTGGGGAGATCATCAACCTATATTGAAATATATAAATGAAAACCATTTTGTTTGTTGTCTCGTTGACCAACGTTTCGAACTGCTTGACATTTATTTATGGCCAAATTAATGTTGTTCTTTTTTCCCTCGTTTTCCGTTTGTTAAAGTGGCTAAACAAACGGAATTTCTCGCGCCTTTGATTTCTTGTTTAATGTTCAACAAATCGATGAGCGGCAGAGGACTGCGCAAAATCTGTTGCGGCAATTTTATTTATTTTCTCCAAAAGATTTTCCAAATCGTTGCGCAAAATCCAGCTCAAGGGCAGATTATGGTGCTTAATGTGCTGTATCCTTCGTCTGCGAGTCTGTGAGTCCGGGAGTCCTCTCCACCGAATCCCTGTCTGTTTAGTTTAAACTTCACGTCCTTTACGGTGATTATGACACATGCCGGGGGGGCGGAGTGAGTGTGTGCTTTAGGGGGGTGTGTGTGTTTATTCCACCTTTGCCGCCTGCTGTTTACTTCAAGTGCTAAGTATTTTCTTGGCCCTGGGCCCTCTTATTCCCAATTTAGATTCAAATCAAGCCGGGGATGGAGGAGGACTGGCGCAGATGTTTACCCAAAACATTCACTTCATTTAGTTTGTGACAGGATAAATAAGGTTCTCTTTGAAGTGGGGGAGTAGGGCAGCCGAGAGTGTGTCATAATTAACTATAGCATTTTCGTATCTGCTGAACGGCAATTGGGCCCCCAAAATAAATCACGGGAATTTACGCTGTTCTGTCTTTTTTTTTGTTGTGCCCCGAAACTCACTCCCCTAATTGGTCGCCTGCATTTGATTTCACATTCTCCGTTGGCTTTTGTTCGATTTTATTAAGGCAATTGGATTTTCACAGTTGGTTCGTTTGAGGAATTTTCTTCTTCTTTGCCTCCGTTTTTTTTTCGCAACACACATTTATTTACGAGGAAAATGCTTTTGATTCTGAATAATTGAAAAGGCGGGGGAACGAGACTTACATATCTGAGGGAATAAACTTGGTCAACTCTGGAATTCCTGCAGGCAATTGCACAGAAATGGAGCTTAAGAATGTCACAGTTACCGAGAAAAAATCCCATTTAAAATAACTTGACTTGTTTTTCCTGCGAAAATGTATAGGAAAATTCCAAACAGAAGCCCCTCCTGCTAATCTCTTCTAATCCCTGGCCGAATTAGCTCATTTAGATCGTATCAAAATGGTTCAAACTATTAACTTGAATCATTTTCCTTCTGCTCCACTGATTTTCCGATTTTCTACGTAATCCCTTCAGTTGGAATCAATTGCCACTTCCTTCTTGCACATCGATCTATCTGATTTGCAAACTCTTTATGTCCTGACCCAGACAGACTTGCAATTATTTTCCTCCCCTCCGAAGGATGAGCTTGTGCAGAAGCTGGCCAGTGTCCAAGTTGAGACTGCCGCTTGGGAAATATTTTTCTACTCGGAGAATGGATAAAAAGTTGAGTTTGAGTTACGGAATTTATTCGCATTTGAACTGCTGCTGTTTGTTTGGACTGCCCAGGGCTTGGATTTGGTTTCCGTATTGCAAGTTCGAGTCCTGGAAGCACTTTAAGTGTGTGCATAAATATATTGCCCCCGGGAGGAGCATCAGGAGTGAGTTATGCGGCGGAAATGTGTCCCAATTCATTGCCAGTCCAGGAACTGGGGAACTCCACTCGAAGCCAAACCACTTGCTAACCAATTGTCACTGCCGCTGAGTGGGTACCCACCCCAGTCACGTTTCCTTTGCTCAACTAAAAATGCGGTTGTCATGCAGAGAGAGAAAATGTTCAGAGCCTTTCAAAGGGAAAGAATTCTGAACAAGAAGCTTATAACCTGGCCAAGAGAAGGGGTTATCTGTATGGTATACTTTTAGACTTCCGAAATTCAGAGAAACATTTTTAAAAATTCATTTTCGCTTCAGTGCTGGGACAGGAACACGGGACCTGTCATGTTCAACGCAGCCCCCGAGCTGACAAAGAGTCCAAAGAGCAATGACAGCGGGCGACATCGTTTTCGGAGGGCCAAGTGGCGGGTGGTTGGGTGTCGGTGGTGGTTATAAGCACATGTGGATGTGGGGCTGTCAGGAGGTGGACAATGCCGCGACCTGGCCAAAAAACCGGGCTCAACCTTTTGACATATGCGAGCGGCATGGCCATGGGTGTTTGCCTCTGATGTTATGGTTCTCTGCGCCTGTTCCTGACCCTGTTTCTGTTCCTGCTCCACCTCCTGCTCATGCTCCTGCTCTTGCTCCTGTTCCTTCTCCATCTCCCTGCTCCCATTGCCAGTTGCAGGCAAAGACAAGGAACAGAGTAGGCTCTCCAGGCAGCCGGCTTTTGTTGCCGTGGCCACTCGCCTCGCCTCCACTTAGTTAGTGCAGCTTTTAATTGAATTTGGAAATTTGGAAGAGCTCGACTCAGAGCCAAAGCAATCTGGCCAATCCATTCTGCGAATTCGGTTATGACCCTGGACCGCCTACCCGCTTCACCTTCCCAGGCAATTAGTGGTGGCTCTTCAGTTGCTCAAACTCTAATGGAATTAGTTGTTAATTCGATTTTCCATAAAAGCAGGACCTGGTCCCGCAGGACGTGTGTCTTTGTTGGAGCTCTAGTATTCCGTGGGGGGAGGCACCTATCCACATCAGTGTTGTCGAAAATATGTGACAAATTTTATATTTTACAAGTTAGGTAATAAAAATAGCTGAATTTTAAAGTGGTTTTTAATTTTGAAGGTTTTTAAGATGCATTTAATTGAGATTTTATTATGGTTTGAATAAGAACTTACTTTTTTTTAACGTTTTATGTAAACATTAGAAAAGAAAATTTGTTTTTCTACATAAACATAATATCAGGAAGGATTCTATATGTTTTTAAATACAAATTATTGCCTTTAAATAGAATAAAAACCTTGAGAGTTGCGAAAGATTAAAGTTATCTCAACATTTTCCTGGCAACATTCAGACTTAAGGAACTTTCTTCCTTGTTCTCTTGTTCAAAATAAATTATTAAATTTAACTTAACTAATTTGCACTTGATAATTGAATAAATAAAATACCATTTTGCCATCACTGACGAGTTAAAAGCCGAAGGCGTGGCCAGAAAGTCGCGTGCCTGCGGAGCCAGACATTTTAGTTTAATTGGCCTGAGGGCAAATGGGGAAAAAGTGCAGGCCCACACACACAACGGGGGAAAAGCATTGGGAAAATCAGTGAATTGAAATCAGAATGCCGCACTGCAGCTACATTTGTTTTTCTAGTGGCGTTCGTTCGTGTTTGGCCTTTGTGGTCATGGGGATGCCTCTCTCTTGTCCCCTCTTTGGCCTGTCATGTCCTGTGTCCTGATTAGGCCCCAGGATCTGAGATCTCTGGGGAATAGCTGAGTGCGGAGGGCGATTTCTATCGCTAATGATTGCCCTCCATGACCGCGCTTTCCTTTGACTTGTCCAGTTTGTTGTCTTTTTTTGTGTTTTTTGCTTATTTTCGCTGATTGCAACTGAACAGCAATTTAATTTTATCTGATTCAGTCATTCCCTGCGGTCATAACGCCAATGTAATCTGTTTTTTTGCTCTATTAAGACAAATGTTGAGATAGAGCTGACCGTACAATTTTGCGGTAATTGTGGTTGCTTTTATTATTGAAGTCAAAATTGCATGAAGGAGGAGAGTTCAACGGACGTGGAACAAATGAAGGGATCTTCTTTGAATTTCTATTGCCTAGAGGGAAATTCATTTGGAAAATAAGTTTGTGACATTTAATTGCTTATTATTTAATGTTGATTTTTAATCCGATTACATTTATTGCCTGAAAATTAGGTTATAAAACTTAACCACCTGAAGAGCGTTTTGTTAAGACATTTGGCCACAGCTCCATAATTGTTAATATTATATATTATATTTTATAAAGAAATAAAGAAATTTATTATAATAAATACAATAAAATCAAAAAACAATAAAATATAATACGATTTAAGAAATCCCCAGACATAGTTTATTATTTATGCTGTTGAATTGTAATATTTCAAAAAGACTCCATGGTCACACTTGAAGTTTTTGTAGTGTCATATACCCATAATTTTTAAAGATGATCCCTAATCTTTCTTTTACTTATGCTCTTGTTCTACTGACAAATGTAGTTTAATTTAAGACCCATCAACCTCTTAGAAATGTACAACTTTAACAAGATTGTTATCTGCCTTTTCATTGGCTTTCTTCTGGTTTGCGCCTTTTCTTTTCAACCTCCTCCTTGCGCTTTCCCCAAAGACTTTCTTTTAAAATGTACTTTCCCATTTAAGGGCTTCCCTTTGTCCCCATGGAGTTTTTACTGCTCGCTTATCGAGGACATTTCCCCCGTCCCATCCCATCCCATGCCGCTCTCTGTGCGACTTCTGATTAAATGTTATTTTATTTTATATACGTTCTTGCATTGCCGGCTGCTGCAGTTGGGAATCCATTTATCTTTTGTTACACTGCCCCGAATTGATTGTTATTTGGCAATTTCCCGCCGAGCCCACTTTATGGCACCCCAAAGAATTCGCTCTCGAATAAACCATTTTGCAGAAATAAATAAAAGAAGGGCAGAAGGGAGGCTGACTTCGTCGCATTGAATATTTAATGCAGGGTCCGTGAGCGGGCCTACATGGCGAATGAGTGATTTTGGATGTTTTTTTTTTTTTGCAATGAAAATGGGTTTTTTTGGGAGCCACAAAAATACAAATAAAAGAGAGTAAGAGAGGAGTAAAAACGGGAATTGGGAATAAAGTAAACAAATCGAACGGGAAACAGGAAAAGCGAAAAGTGCCAAGGCGCACGACACTTGCCACAACTCCTTTTCCTGGTTTTCCTTGCTTTTTGTGGTGGAATGTCGGAGTTTCGCGGTTAAATATGATATCTATTTGGGTCACGACACTGCAATCAAGTAATTTAATTAATCAAAAACAAACCTTTCTGTCAGCTGACGCCTCCGAGGAACTAATGAGCAGCGTCCCCGTTTCGTTTCCTTTTTTATTTATGTCTTTTTGTTGGTCACCAAACATCCATCCGGGAAAGCGTATTATGTATTTGATCGATAATTTTTGTATAAATAAAAGAAAAGCCCAGCGGCGGCACACTTTACTTTATTTTTCTAGCACTTGTTCACTTTCCTTTTTTCCGTTGTTTTTCCGATTATTTTTAGCAGAACAGAACACAGAATATCTTTTTTATGATTTCAGATATTTTTCCACCAACCGCAGATACATATCATTGTTTTCCTCTCTCAAAATATATATATTTTTTTTAGACATGGATTATTTTATTTTGTATTACTTCTTGGGGGGGATTTTCCCAACGCGGTTTTCCCCAAAAACGTTTCGAAAATAAACGAACAAAATGTTGAGAGGGCGACTTTCCCAACCGCTTTTCCACACATCCGATCCGTGCGAGCGCCGTCGAGTGTTTGAAGCGGTTTTGCTTTGGCATTCCGGTTCGGGTTCGGGTTCGGGTTTTCCCTTCGGCGCTTTCATTTGTGACGTCACAGAAAAGCTGTCACTACGTCATGGAGAGCTTTCCCCTGTCGTTGGCTCTTGTTTGCATTTTTTCTTTGCCTGTTTCTTCGCTTTGTTTATCTTTTAGCTGTCCCCGCTGACTTTGTTCTCTGTGTGTTTCATCAATGGAGCAGAAGGACAAGGGAAAGCTTCCAGAATTGCAACGTTTACATCTATTTTCCTTCGTTTTTATCTATGTTTTTTGTGGTTGTTGTTGTGTAAAAGTTGTTTCCTTTGTTTTGGTTCTTGGCTGGCATTCTGATGTTGATTTCGCTTCTGTATTGCCCTTTGTTTATGGCGCGTGCTTTCCGTTTGGCTCTTTTATGATCCCAAACGCTGACAGACGGGCAATATTTAGAAATTGTGACGAGCATTATTTGGCATTTTATTAATGTGTCGATTTTGTGTGAGAGAGACCCATGACTCACCCACTGCCAATGCAGTTTGCAATAAATTCTGAAGCTTACACATGGAAAATATAATAATAAAGTATTTCAAATAGGTTTTTAGATCACACAATTATATATTAAAGACTAAAATGGTGATCTTTTTAATAGGATAATAAACATTAAACTAGATATTAAAGAATACTAAATGGATAGCTTTTGAAAAATAATATTTAATAGCATTGAAAGTTTTTATAATTATAAGATTCCTGTGACTTAACTTCCATTAAAATACTTTTGTATGCAATAAATTCAGATGCGTACACATGGAAAATATTACAACAAAATTTTTTAAATAAGTCTGGAGATTACAAAATTTAAGTTTATGGCTTAAAGCTTTTAAAATGTCACTTTTTTAAGCCTTTATTGATTTGATATTAATAATATTTTGTCTCCAAGTTAACTCCCTATTAAACATCTTTATAATTTATAAATTACCGCCAAGTGTAGCCCACATATTTTCGCTGATTCAAAGCTCCCGTTCCATAGTGCCATAGTTCCATAGGATAAAGACCAACCGAAACTCTTTATGTATCCTCCCTCCGCTCATTTTGCAATTACCCAAATGCTGGCAAAATACTGGCAAAATGCATTCGCTGAAAATAGCAATAATAGAGCGTATGAAACAGGAGGGGAAACAGGAACAGGAACAGCACCTGCAGCAACTGCGAAATGCAATTAATCTTCGGCGAAGGCTGTCAGACGAACCGCAAACAATCTCGCCCAACAAAAACGCAAACAAATCCCATCGACGTCGCATATGGTTTGGTAACAGTCTGAGTTTGAGATATGTATTTTTTGTTACGTTTTATGATGATTGAGTGAAAGGGGGAAATCGTACACGCAACGGACTATACAGAGTGTGTGAGAAAGTGGGGGAGGGAAAAGGTTAAAGTATTAGGTAATTCATTCATAGGGAATCCTGGCATAAAGGTAAATCGGTTATCGCTTGTCAATTTGCAGAGCAGCTGGGGTGCCATGGAAATCGCCGTAGGATTTACATTACAAGGTGTTATAATATATTTAATGTGCCTTTTGCTTATGAACTATTTTTAGCATACTTTTGGAGACGGTTTAAATGAATATTATAATTTAAAATCTATAGTAAACTTTAAATAAAGGTTAACATTTAGGGCACGTTACTACAAGCTTACTTATCTATATTTAAATGTTTATATTATTATTATAATTATTAATTCTCTTAATTAAAACCATTTCAAAACAAGAAAGGAAGCAAACTTCGGCAAAGCCGAAGTTTAAATACCCTTGCAGTAAGTATTCATATTATGAATAATCTGAAAAAGGACGTTTTTACAAACGAAACCTAGTAGGCTGTGAACTTGATTGTGACTTTACCTTTGTAGATTGGAGACACGAATTTATCAGTTAGTGCCTTGACTTCGAAGTGAAAACAACGAAAAACAAGAAAGGAAGCAAACTTCGGCAAAGCCGAAGTTTAAATACCCTTGCAGTAAGTATTCAATATTTTGTATATTTAAGGATTGCGGTTAGTTCAGTGATATTTTGTGTTCGAAATTCACGTACTAAGCCCCCACACCACGACAAGGTCTCAATCCATGAGGGGGAACTAAAACTAAATAAGACCTATACCCCACCTATAACGTTGATAAAAAAATTTTCGGAAATGAACGGACTTACAAGTTATATTTAAAGAAAATGCCGTCATGATGACTGTAAGTGGTTTGATATGTAAGGGCAAAAGCTTCTGGAACCCGAGTGTCTCCGCGCGGAGATATGACACTTTCAAAAGGACATAGCTCCTCCGAGCTCAAAACGACATGACGCTTTCAAAACGACATATCTCCGCGCGGAGACGCTTTCAAAAGGACATCGCTCCTTCGAAATCAAAACGACTTATCTCCGCGCGGAGATATGACACTTTCAAAAGGACATAGCTCCTCCGAGCTCAAAACGACATAGCTCTTCCGGGCTCAAAACGACATATTTTCGAAGGAGCGATGTCCTTTTGAAAGCGTCATATCTCCGCGCGGAGATATGTCGTTTTGAAAGTGTCATATCTCCGCGCGGAGATATGTCGTTTTGAGTTCGGAGGAGCTATGTCGTTTTGAGCTCGGAGGAGCTATGTCCTTTTGAAAGTGTCATATCTCCGCGCGGAGATATGTCGTTTTGAGCTCGGAGGAGCTATGTCCTTTTGAAAGCGTCATATCTCCGCGCGGAGATAAGTCGTTTTGATTTCGAAGGAGCGATGTCCTTTTGAAAGCGTCATATCTCCGCGCGGAGATAGTCGTTTTGAGCTCGGAGGAGCTATGTCGTTTTGAAATCGTCATATCTCCGCGCGGAGATATGTCGTTTTGAGCTCGGAGGAGCTATGTCCTTTTGAAAGCGTCATATCTCCGCGCGGAGATATGTCGTTTTGAGCTCGGAGGA
>VNJV01006459.1:0-14346 GCA_008042635.1 Drosophila nikananu
GTTAATATAATCGCCCCACAACAAAGGCTTGTTAAAACTCCCCCTCCTATATATAATTCTGGAATCCGCTCAAGATTTATAAGGGTATTTTAAAATTTAACAATCTCGCTCAAATTGCTGCAATGGCCGGCGCCTTTGCGTTGCAGGACCATTGCGTTATCGATTACGCCTGAGTCACTATCACTTCGTTTCCACTATCAGGAATGCCAAGAACTGGCTAAAGAGCCTGTTGAGTTGACCACTTTATCGCCGGACGGCGTGCCGTGCAAAAAACCGTATCGTCTAAGATGGTGGCTCCGCGATGGGCAAACAATCAACATCAACCAACGTCACCGTCTGTCTGCAAGGCGTTAAAAGCCCCGGCACTTGGCCATTCTGGATCACTTTCAGTCCGTCTAGCGCCGTGAATACAATTCGCATGGAGCCATGGATGCTTCCAAACGAAATAATACTACGAAACGTGAGCCTAATCCGTTTATGAGGGCCAATATTATCTCCAAGTGGCTATTCCTGTGAGTGTTTTGCTTTTTTTTATTGGTGTAAAGTTACTAAATCTCTTTGGAATAATGATCCATGGCCAGGGTCAATCAGTGTGTGGTGGCATCCATTTGATTGGATAGTTTATGACTCGCGATAAGTGTCAGCATGTTAACTGGGGTTCTCGGGTGTACCCATAAACCATATCGGAGTGACAGTGTAAAACCTATACTTAGTTTAGATATGGTAGATAACTAAGAAGTTGAACAGCAGCTAAAGTTGCTTCCAAAAATATTGTGTTTAATGGGCTTTATAAAGTTCTGTCTGCCCCCTCTCTCGAGGTAGCAGAAAATAAAAAAACTGAAGGAGTTCGCGACAGAATCGTTAAAATTGTCCAAAAATGACCAAAAATTAGAAATTGAGTTTTAAATGCAGAAAAGTTATACATTAAAAACTAAGAAGAAAAAACCAAACCAGACTGAAATCCGTTTAGTTTAAGCCAAGTTACGACCAAAAAACCGTTTAAAAAGTTCCCGATTTTTGAGTCAAAAATTGACCCTTTTTTTTCCAGAAAATTAAAGGGGTTACATCGTCAAAATTGTAAAAAATTTGACAAAAATTAGAAATCGAGTTTTAAATGCAGAAACGTTCTCCATTAAAAACTAAGAAGAAAAAACTAAACCAGACTGAAATCCGTTTAGTTTAAGCCAAGTTACGACCAAAAAACCGTTTAAAAAGTTCCCGATTTTTGAGTCAAAAATGGACCCATTTTTTTCAAGAAAATTAAAGGGGTTACATCGTCAAAATTGTAAAAAATTGGACAAAAATTAGAAATCGAGTTTTAAATGCAGAAAAGTTCTCCATTAAAAGCTAAGAAGAAAAAACCAACCAAACAACTGAAATCCGTTGAGTTTAAGCCAAGTTACGACCAAAACACCATTTAAGAAGTTCGCGGTTTTTGAGCCAAAAAAGGACCAATTTTTTTCCAGAAAATTAAAGGGGTTACATCGTCAAAACTGTCCATATCTCAAAAAGCCTCAGAAAACAATGCTATTAATGCTAATTTCACCAGTCCGTATATTCTCGAACTAATTTTTTCTGACTTTGATTGACCCTATGGCCAATAGGTAGGAAGTCACGTATCAAAGCCTGGGATCACTACCTGTCACCTGTTCACCAAGTTTCTATGATTCATTGATAAGATATTGAATGACTTATCATGAATTTTCCCCACCTTTCAGATGGATGCACAGTATTTTCCGCAAGGGCAGGCGTGAGCAGTTGGACGCCAGTAAGTTGTACGAGCAATTGCCCAGCTTCGACAGCGAAACCCTGACCCGGAATCTGCAGCCGCACTGGGAGAAGGAGTCGAAGCGGAAGAAGCCCAGCCTGATGAGCCTGATCTTTCGCGTTTACGGCTGGAAGTTTGTGCCCGTTTGTGTGCTGTATTCCCTGCTGGAGATGGCGATACAGTGAGTACTCCGATTAGGTTACCTTAAGGGGAAGATATTATCTATGACAAACTTACAGTTCCTTTCAGCCTCTGCTGCTCGGCGGACTCATCTCCTACTTTGCCTATGGCCAGACGAGCGTGACCAAGGAGAGTGCTTATCTGTATGCCATGGGCATTGTTCTGTGCTCCTTGGTCACCTCCCTGGTCTTCCATCCCTTCATGTTCCATGTGTTTGCCGTGGGCACCAGGGTGCGACTTGCCTGTGCCGGCTTGGTTTACCGGAAATGTCTTCGTGCCTCGGCAAGCAGTGGTGAGGGACTGGGAGCCTTGGCCATTTCCGTGATGTCCATCGATCTGTCACAGTTCGATCTGACCTTTTACTTCTTTCACGACCTGTGGAAGGGTCCCGTGGAGGCTTGCATCTTCGGCTACTTGATGTACCTGCAGGTGGGCTGGACCTCGCTGATTGGCATTGCCTTCATCGTGATCCTGATTCCGCTCCAAGCCTGGGCAGCCAAGGCGGCTGCCCATTTCGGGTCGCAGTCCGCCAAGCATCGCGACGAAAGGGTCAAGCTGATGAACGAGATCATCACCGCCATCCAGGTGATCAAGATGTATGCCTGGGAGAAGTCCTTCGGACGATTGATAGCCGCTGTGAGGAAGTCGGAGGTTAAGGCCATCCGGGGATCCATGAGCATCTACGCCGCCCTGCAGTGCACCAATATGATCTCGAAGATATCGCTGTTCCTCAGCCTGGTGGCCTACGTTTATGTGGGAGACCTTGTCACCGCCAAAAAGGTGTTCATACTGTCCTCGTACTATGGACTTCTCAATGATTCCCTGCTGCATTACTGGCCCATGGCCATTACCACCTGGGCCCAGACTCTGGTGAGTGCTCGTCGTGTGGTGGAGTTCCTCCAGCAGGTGGAGAAGCCTGAAGAGGAGGGCTGCTGCCGCGACAATCCCGGACTGCAGTTGGACACGGGAAAGCCTAAGCCGGCGCAGGTGGGTCGCCTGCATTGCGTGAAAAGCGAGGAGAAGTGCTTGACCTTCCGAAAAGTGAGCGCCAGTTGGGACAAGCCGAGCACCAAACACCCAAGGAAGCCGCATATTAATGGAATCTCCTTCCACGTCAAATCCGATCAGTTTGTGGGCGTTGTGGGTAACGTTGGCTCCGGCAAGAGCACCCTGCTCCATGCCATACTCGGCGAGATTGAACTGATGCAGGGCCGCGTTGAGATTCACGGCAGGATCAGCTATGCCGCCCAGCAGCCTTGGGTGTTCCAGGGCAGCATCAGGGAGAACATTCTCTTCGTGGAACCCTACGAGGAGCACCGCTACCGGGCGGTGGTCCATGCCTGCCAGCTGGAACGAGATCTGGAGCTGCTGCCGCGCGGAGATGCCACTGTGGTGGGCGAGCGAGGCATCAGTCTGAGTGGCGGTCAAAAGGCGAGGATTGCCCTGGCCAGAGCCTGCTATCGCCAGGCGGATATATATCTATTCGATGATCCGCTGGCCGCCGTGGATGCCCAAGTGGGCAAGCTGCTGATGGACAAGTGCTTTCATCGCCTGCTCGCCGGCAAAATGCGCATCCTGATCACCCATCATGTGCAGCTGCTCAAGAGCGTGGATCACCTGCTGCTCCTGGAGGCGGGCCACCTCACCCAGCAGGGCAGCTACGAGCAGCTGAAGGATATCATAACCCACCATGCTGCTCTCGATCTGGAGGCCATTGAGGAGGATAAGATTCAGGTGAAGCGTGTGCTCAGTCAAGTGGACAGGACCTCCAAGCTTAGCAAAGGTGAAGAGGAGGCTGCCAACGCTTTGGAGATGGATGAGGATGCCAACACGGAACAGCAGCTCCAAGGCGCTGTGAGCTATGACACCTACAAGGCTTACTTTCGGGCTCTGGGTGCTCCCTTCCTGGCCTGCTTGGTCCTGTCGCTGTTTGTCTTTGCCCGCGGCTGTCAGGCGCTTATGGACATCTTCATCTCACGCTGGGCCACCTGGGAGGAGGATCATAGCTATGATTCAGTTGATGACTTGGAATCCACACGCACCAAAATGGTCACTTACTACACAATCCTCCTGCTGCTCACTTTGGCTTTGTTCCTGCTGCGCACCTTTGGCTTCTTTTTCATGTGTTTGAGAATCTCTCTAAAACTGCACGATCAGCTCTATCACGGCATCATCCGCGCCTGGATGTACTTCTTCAATGCGAATCCCTCGGGGCGAGTGCTTAACCGGTTTTCCAGTGACATACAGAACGTGGATGTGACCCTGCCGCAGGCCATGATGGACTCCTTGCAGGTACTTTATCCAGCTTTTATTTGTATTAGTTTTCAAGGGAATTAATATTCAATTTCCCTCTAGTTCCTGGTGGATGTGGTGGCCGTTCTGGTGATCGTGACCATAGCCAACTATTGGCTCCTTATACCAGCTGCAATCATGGTGCTGCTCCTTTACCTCTGCCGCGCCCTGTACATAGGAGCCAGTCGGAGTCTGAAAAGGATCGAGAGTTTGAGTAAGTTTAAAATCCAATTATCAAATTGAACCAATACTGATACCCTTCCTTAAACAGCTCGCAGCCCCATCTACTCGCATACAAATCAGACCTTTCATGGACACACCACCATTCGATCCATGGACGCCATGCCGCAACTGGAGCAGACTTTCCATGGCCACCAGAACACAAATTCCTCGGCTCTGTTTCTCTATGTGAGCGCCAATCGGGCTTTCTCCTTCTGGACAGATTTGATTTGCGTAGTCTACATCCTGGCGGTGACCTTCAGTTTCCTGGTCATCGATCAGAGTTTCTACAGCGGCGATGTGGGCTTGGCCATCACCCAGAGCATGACGCTGGTCATCATGTGCCAGTGGGGCATGCGCCAGACTGCGGAAATGGAGAACAATATGACCAGTGTGGAACGAGTGCTGGAGTATGCTCAGATGCCCTCGGAGCCGCCACTGGAAAGTCCCGAAAGTCTCAAGTTGGCCAAAGAGTGGCCACAGGCAGGTCATCTCCGGTTTCAGGAGCTCCGAATGCGCTATGCTCTCGGAGATGCGGATATCCTACGAGGCCTCAACTTCGAATCGCAGCCCATGGAGAAGATTGGCATCGTGGGACGCACAGGAGCTGGCAAATCCTCTATTATTCAGGCACTATTTCGTCTGGCCTTCAACGAGGGAACCATTGAAATCGATGGTCTGGATATCGCCCAGTTGGGTCTTCACGATCTGCGCAGTCGAATCTCAATTATACCCCAGGATCCGGTGCTGTTTTCGGGAACGCTTCGCTTCAATTTGGATCCGTTCGAGGAGAAGAGCGACGAGGCGTTGTGGAGTGCTCTGGAGGATGTGAAGCTGAAGAAACATGTGGCCAGCTTGGAGGGCGGTCTCTGCTGTCACCTCCAGGACGGTGGCTCCAACTTCAGCATGGGTCAGAGGCAGCTGGTGTGTCTGGCGAGAGCTATATTGCGACAGAATCGAGTGCTTGTAATGGATGAGGCCACTGCGAATGTGGATTCAGAGTAAGTAAATAATTATATTATATTTTATATATATACTTAATATTTTATCCTCTTCCGCAGAACTGATATCCTGATCCAGGAAACCATTCAGTCCAAGTTTGCCGAGTGCACAGTCCTGACGATTGCCCATCGCCTGCACACGGTGATGGATAACGATAGTGTCCTAGTGATGGATGCGGGAAGAATTGTGGAGTTTGGAGCGCCACACAAGCTCTTGCAGCGCAAGGAGGGCGTCCTGCTCAAGTTGGTCAATCAAAATGATGCCGCCACGGTTAGTTTTCTTAAAAAGATCGCCGCTGAGAGTTACGCCCGACGTAATAGAAAAGATTCTCTAAAGAATGAGTGATAGATTACGATCTCCAGATCTCAGCTAGATGGAGGAACTTGTGACTTGTTTAAGCAGCTGTGTTTCTCACAAAATTGTACAGTCAAATCCGGTTTTATTGGTGGTGTACGAAAAGTGTACGATAAAGTGTATTTACATAGCTATAGAATTACGCTAAGTACTAATGATAGTTCGGCACTTAAAACGAGGAGACTCTGACACACACTCTGCGCTCGCACACACACAAGATTACAAAATAGATGTATGTGTTATAAATATATATATGTAGGTAATATATATCAAAACTGTAAACTCGATGGATGAAGGATGTCCATTTAAAATAAGTTTAGGTAAAACTAGGATCAAAACCACACTCTGATATGCTCTCGAATGTAAACGGAAAACCGAAACAGAAGCACTCTTCATGTAAGCTTTATATGTACACCGAACGTGCAATAAAACAAATAAATAAACGGTCAAACCATATCTACATCCACCTGCCCCTCATCTTCTGCCTGCTATTCGATTCGTATGCGATGCGAGGAGCGACGCAGTGCACCGAACTCCTTGAATACCAGTCGGCCCAGCAGCACCATGGCAATGATATCCGCCACGATGAGCATATGGAAGACATTCTGCCAACCCGTTGTGGAGATGAGACCCGCCAGCAGCGGACCCACAGCGGCGCCAATCGAACCCGTGCCATCAATTATGGCCGTCACCGTGGCCAGGGCATTCGCATTACCCTCCAGGGAGCTGTGCTGGCCCAGCTCTGCGCTCACCGAGGTCGTTATCAGCGCATAAGGGCCATTCACAAAGATGCCGACCACAATCAGCAGAAAAACACTAATCGTAAGCGACAATGCACCATATTGTTGATACATCAGCAGCTGAAACGGACCGAAGATTATTATCTTTGAATTACGAGAAGCGGGAGGCGGGAACTTACAATGGGCGAGGCAATGAACAGCATGCCGGTACAGACGGTGGCCGACATTCCGCTGAGATCCGATAGATAGCCCGCAGCTATGGCGCCCAGAATGCCGCCCACATCAAAGAGCGTGGAGAGATCAGCGGACATCTGAGGGCCCAGTGTGCCTAAAGCAAAAAAAAAAAAAGGAATGAGTTATGATTAAGTTTCCTCTTGAAGTCAATCTTTTTACTCACTGGAAGACTGTATGTACAGGGGAAGCCAGTACATGAAGGTGTAGCTGACCAGCTTGGTAAAGAATAGGCATAATGAGAACTCCACCACGCCGGGTATGTACAAGGCATCAATTAGACTTATAGGACGACCATGGTTCCTCTGATGGAGAGGTTGCTGTGAGGCTGAGCGGGATAGGATGGGAGTCCGCTCGGTGGGTGCCGATCTATAGTTAATTTCCTGTAAAAGTCACACAAATTAGTTACCCATTTACCAAAAAATTTAATTATTAACAGCTGATTTAAAGCGCCAAATGTACAAAGCCAAATGAAGTAGAAAAGCAAGCTGAGAGATACGTCGTCATGCACTTACAGTTTCCGCAGAGCCGTACCCCAAACTGACCACACACTAAGGCCGAGCAAAACATTAGTACACTTTAGAAATCATAACAGCAACTTAAAAGAATTTATAGCGCGACTTGGGAGCACTGTATCATTTTATACTCACAGCGTCGTTGTGTCGTATCTGCTCCTCATCGTCCCCATGATCCTCCTGATCCGACTCATTGGCCACACGTCGCTCCTGCTGCCCGGCCTGCGGATAACAGCCAACGATTTCCGGCTGATCTACCAGAAATAGGAAGAGTAGGAAGCCCACGGCTGCTATGATGATGCCGGGCACCACAAACGATAGCGCCCAGTCGCTCTCCACGTAGTGAGCCGCTATCAGAGTGCCCAGAATGTTGCCAATCGAGGTATGACTGTTCCAGATGCCAAAGATCAGGCCACGCTTAGATTTACCAAACCAGCGACCCACCAGCGCCACCACGCCAGGCCAACCCGTTGTCTGGAAGATGCCAGCGCAGATCTGCACCAGAATAAAGTACCACAAGCTGTGGATATTCGAAGTACGAGCAATGCCAAACATGTAGGTGAAAACGCCGGTGAGGATCATGCCCATGGAAAGGAAGTAGCGCAGTGAGACTCGCTCTGCCACAAAGCCCGAGGCGAACATGGCAATGGCATAGGAGAAGAGGAATGCCGAGTCCATCATGCCAAAGAGTGGGGTGGCATCGGGACCATCTGTAAAGCAAATGTAAAGGTAAGGAAAAATAATGAAATAGGAAGCAAATTGTACTTACTAAAAGGCGGATAGCCACAGTCCAGATCCGCCGGAGCCGGCGTCGTAGAACAATTACCCTGCAGCACCGACTTGACTACGGATATGGGCTTGCGGCACATGTGGTAGCAGGCGTAGGCCAGGAAAGTTAGCACGAACACAGACATCTTGTAGCTGGAATACAGATATATTTTCGATTTAATACAGGTAGTTTGTATTATCTATATGTGTACTGTAGTACAGCTTAAAATCAGTGAAGGTTAACGAATTTATTAGATAAAAGCTGGGTAATCACAAAAGTTGAAGATGAAAGATAATTGTTTTCCTTATCGTCGCAGGTTTTTAATGAAAATGTGCACATGTTTTACGTATTTTGTTGATAAGGAACCTATGTATTTGCACGTGTTAGTCTTGTCGTGGAAATAATTTAGAAAATTAAAAAAACTGATGTGCTTCTGTTGGGTTTTTTCTATATATATACTTTATTCCTTATAAACTTTAAAGTTTATTAAAAAAGTAGAGTATTTAAAGAAGTAAAAGTAAAGTATAACCCATTAAAGGGCCCAACAACCCCTTATAAAGTTATAAACAATACAAAAACAGACTTCTAACTCGGGTTTCCCCCCAAAACAGAGACTAATTGACGCCATTTGTCAATAAATTCTCCAAAATAACACCTAAAACCCCAGAAACGATGGTTAGGAGGCCTTGCTATGTATACTCACAGCAGATCTCTGCGTGCATGGAAGCGGGTGCAGCATTGGCGCGACAGCCGCTGCACCATCCGGATGCCGAAGGGCACATCGTTATAGTTGTTGCTCATCTTACGCGTTCTGGCCAAACCCAGTGGAGCTCTCATCGACCGATTGGGGGCCACAAGCCAAAAAGAGGCCGCTGCTCACGTCCGGCGAGCGTTCTCCGTTCCCTAAGAGTCAGCAGCAGTCAGGTTACCTGAAAGAACAAAGGTGATCAACAGGTAGGTGAGTGATGGGCGAGTGGGTGACTCAGATACAGGTAAACCAGCGGAGTGGGTCGCGGTTTTCGCGGATGGATAAGCCACGGATTGGGTTTCAGCGAAGCGCGGATACTATATCCGACCTTATCTTCCGTATACATACAGACCATATGGATGTATGTATACGTACGGATTTTCTTGTTTACGTCGTTGCTTCCACTCAAACAATGACATTTTCCGCTCCGTATCGCAGTCATAAAGCAATAATATGCGTTTCCGCTTCACTATTCTGCTGTGTTGGCGAATTTTTCCCTCGACTTTGATAGCGGCGTTTTCTCTAACTTTGTAGATAAGGTTTCGTACGCGTACTTTATATCATAAATTGCGACTATTTATTAGGGATTCCAGGGAACACGGTGTTATTTATTATTTAATCACCTTTTTGTTGTAATCGAGTTACTATAGAGTATTCCCGCGTCGGTTTGCGGCGACTATAACTCCAGTTTCTGTCTCGCCCCCAAAAATATACGGAACTCAAGGGGCAGCTGGCAGTTTGTTAATGAATGGATTATGCGACACTGAAGCGCGACAGTTGCCATGTATTATATCAACGAACAAACACCAAACAGAGGAGAGTAAATATTACTTCGTGGAATAACAATAATAGAGTAGTGGTGCTGAAAACATCGATATTTTCCTTAGCGATGTTTTCCGATGTTTCGATGATATTCGATGTTGAAAGCGAATATTCAGTCTTCAATTCACTCCCAAAATTCTGCTACAATTTTCGATTTTGGTATTAATTTTTACGGCCTAAAAAATGGCATACGTTGAAAATTTAAATTTGGACGTTACATTTTTCAATGTATTAATTTAAGAAGCTTAGCATAAATGAAGTCTTAATGTTTTAAATTTGTTTAAAAAAATGTATTCTAACGATAAGAATATAAATATTTATTACTTTAAAATGACAAACAGTTTCATTTATTGTTAAACTAAGAGTTCAAGAAAATTACTCGGTAAAATCTATAAAATTAAAATAAATAAATTATTACCTAAGAAAACTTCAACCACAATATGTTCTAAAATATTGCTTTAGTAAATGCCAGTTTAATAAAATTTATATTGATGCGCCATATATTTTAGGTAATAGTTTGCCTCCCAACACTTGCCCATCGATTTACTCTGTCAATTAGTTGGCGCGACTTAATTCCGGGACTTACAGTTCCTGAGATCACGGGCTAATTATTATTTCTTTGACACGCGACCGGATGATCAAATAAGAATTAGTCACTATTGTACTCAAAGTTTGCTTGTTGATAACCCAGACTGGAAGGGAAAACAAGTACAGAAATCCCATGTGCACATGATCTGACTTTTCAATCCGACTTGGCTGAGAGCGGAAAATGCTCTCGTTTTTTCAGCACTATCCCGCTAATTTCCACCGCTGGGAGTGCGAAAATCAAGGCGAGAAATAAGAACAATTGCAGGTGTTAATCAGTTAAAGGCAATAACAATTTTGCATCTTGTATAAATTGGCGAGCCAGACCAAGCCAAAGCCACACTTGACAACCTGCAGTCCAGCTTTAAACAAGTACATTTTTATAGAAGAAAAAAAATATAGCGGAAACCCCTATTAAAAATGCAGTACACAAATGTAAGTTAACGAGCATAATTTTAAAAAGTTCTTAGTTGTTTATTTTTATTTTCTTAACCGGAAAATTAGCTGATCTTCCAACTGATGGCGTGCTTAGCCACCATTGAGCTGGTTCTGGGTTATCCCCAGGAACGTGAGAATATCCAAAGACTGAGATCCGATACTGAGGTAAAAGATCAAGCCATCACATCCAGCGAAGCCCTCGAGAATCTCTACAGTTACGAGAGAACTCTGAGCAGGTTGCGAAGAGCTTTGGAGGAGCTGGCCTATGAGGAGGCAGCGGACGACATGGAGCTGGCCGAGATCAATGTGTTTCGTCCCCTGTTCCGCTATCGTTCCCAGGTGGCCAGGCAGGTGCCAAATCCCCAGCAGCAGCAGCAGTTTGGTTAACATAATATTATATAATTTAATTTATAGATAATATAGGTTAAAACTTAATTTTTTTTTTACCAAATTTAGCTCTTTAAGAAATAAAACCAACCCCTTATTTATATTGTTAAACATTTAAATACATATTTCATTTATTATCATATATTCATATTTATGTACACATCAACTCTATATGGTATATATGTTAAGGATATTATTGTAGTTTATGTTTTCATGTCTCCACATTTGAGCACATTGACATGATGGCGTTATTTTTGTGGATGACACGCGAATTCCTTGCATTGCACTTGAACTTGTTATTTTTCATTATTTGTTTGGAAGGATCCCTATCCCTAATATAGACATACACACACGTACATAGTTGACTAAGGAAGACACAAAGAATATTGAATTCTAAATCTACATACATACTCGTTAATGATGGACACTCATCGAGGGCTAACTTTTGATTAAACGATTTGACCCTGTAAGACTCCCCTAAGCTTTAATTAACGAAGTGTAGGGCCAGGGCCCTATATATACAAACACACATTTACACATAGATATATATTCTATATAAATCTTATACAAAAATCGTTTAGATATATATATATTCTTTGTTTTCTGAACGGGAACATTTTTGCCTGCTTGTAAATATTTAAGCTGCTAGCCAGCCTATGAAAAATATTCCCTCTCTACACACGCTCTGCTCGTAGCTTAGAAAAGTTACTAAAGTTGCTAGTTAAGTACACAAGTTCTCTGTTTATTTTAGTTTTAGTTTTTAGCTTTCAGTTATAGTTTAGTTAGTACGTTTTTTGGTTTTTGCTCCGTTCGCTTGGTTCCATTGGGTCGCCTCTGCCGCTGGCTCACTGCTCACTACACTACGTCGACTGGTCATGTTTTACATTTACATTAAATTTGATTTAATTTTTGATTATCGGGCTTAAGTTTAGACATTATAAGGGCTGGGATGGGAGGAGTGCTTCGAACCTGCTGTCGAAACCTGTTTACATATTAGATGAGCCCCATCCAGGGTAGCACTTAGAGATAAAGCTTTCCGCCTGCGCCGCGCCTCGCCTCCTGCTCACATATTCACATATCGATACGGAGCGAGAGAGGTAGCCCTTAAAGTATAGTACATATATATAGCATGTATGCTGCTGGCTGGCTTAGAGCACCTGCAGGTTCTCGCAGTGCTTGAACTTGGAGTCCTCCTTGCCCAGGATCCAGGTGAGCATCTGGCGGGCCTTCATGCTGGCCAGCATCACGCTGCGGCTCTTGTACCAGTGAGCCGGCGAGTTGGCGTCCCTTGGTCCCTGCAATCCATACATTAAATCACATTAAAACGAGTCTTAAAAAATTGCTTCAAAAAGAAAGGCTAGAGGCGAACTGCATCCATTTACATTTACTCTCAGTTCGGGTGTATTTTTATGGTTATTTCCAGAATGGGGTTTGCATTTTTCTTGGCTCTATGCTTTAGTTTTTTTTTTTTGGGCGTATTTGTAAGATAATAAACAACCAACGAGGAAAGGCAACGAGCAAAACAGTTTGGCAGTTTGCGTCGAATAGTTTCTGCACTTTTGGACACTTGACACATTTCCTTGTTGGCAAACTCAAAGAACTTTTGTCTTGGCACGAGACCAAGGGAGGGGCGGTTACTGGACCTTATACATAATTTATGCAGTCTAACAAACACACAAAAACAAGGGAGTTGTTATAGCACTCTCAAAAAATAAGACATTTTAATGAAGAAATTCGCTATGGATTTAGTGAAATTTTAAACCATTCAAATGAAGATTTTTTCCATGTCTTTAAATAAAAAATTTCTTTATTAAAAAACATCTAAAACTTTTTAGAGTGCACCACTAGACACATTATTTCATGCTATATTTGGAGTTTGGATAGGGGGGATGTTGAAAAAACACATCAAACATCGATTAAACTCAGTCCGAAATGGGGAAGGCTAGTTTATAAATTGAAATCGGGGGTTTTTGTTTTTACTCGGTCGGAGGGTACTTTCATAGATTACTTACCCCATCGCCAGTTTTAAGATCAGTCAGACATTTATCAGTTTCTACAACAGTCTCTACGTTCTTGTTTTCTCTAAATTTGTTTTTATCTTTTGGTTTTTTTGGATTAAGCTGCGAAAGCGATCGATTTACATTGATTACAAAGACACCAAATACAGAGATATAGAGAGGGGGGATAGCTAAACCAGCTAACTGATACTGCTATGGAGAGCTACTATAGCTAGGCCTAAATGGGGCAGCTTAATGGGTTCACTTCTCACCTGGAGCTGGTTCTGGTCCTTCTTAAGCCGGATCTGGGTAAGAGTGCCGGCCAGAAGCTCATCGCAATTGTGATTGATGCCCACAGAGACCTCGATAAACTTGGCGCCGAATGTGCAGGCCACGCATTTGCCATCTGGAGAGGAATAAAATATTTTAAATTTATATAACTAATACAGAAAATATAGATAAGAATGGATATTTGTTAGATTATTTACTAATATTTTCCTTTATAATATCTATAATGTTATTTCGGTAAGGCAGTGAATTTAACGAACTTTGACTTGGTAATAAAATAATAATTGTTGGGAAGCATTAGTTTATATGAAACGTTAAAATAATCTGTAAAATCTTCGTTTAATATGATTTTCCACTCTAGGAGGGAATCAATGAGGATTTTCTCGGGTCTATATTAAATTCACATTTATAGGGATTTTCTTTTACTAGAAAGCACAAGGCTTCACGTACATGAAAGAGTTATAAACGTTATTGTAAACCTGTAGTAAATTATTATAATCCAGGAAGCCCCGGTTTTATATGATTTTTTTTCCATAGAAGCAAGGATTAGGAAATCCTTTCCCTGGTCACGCCACATAATTGACGATGCAAATGAAATGCAACGATGGCCGCAAAACGGCTAATTGCAGTCCCAGGTACAGGTACAGGTACTCACCTTGTGCGGAGACGGCGCGTGAGCGGGCCAAATCAATTTTGTTGGCCACCAGAATGGTGGGGCGATGGCGCAGCAGGTCCATGTCCTGCAGCCGCGATAGGATCTGCTTGGCCCGCGTAAAGGACTCCTTGTCGATGCAGGAGTAGACCACCAGAAACGCATCCGCCTCCTCCAGTTCGTCCTGCAAAGGAGTGGGAGAACAGGGAATCCAATTGAAACACGACTCGAAAACGAAATAAAACGAGACTCAACAAGTTTTCAACATTCTAAGGCTCTGGTCACCAGGCCAGGCCAGGCTTGCCTTTCGTGACTCTTGAAAGTATTTAATGCCGTGTTTTTTATGGCAGCCCGCCCCC
>VNJV01006474.1:0-14427 GCA_008042635.1 Drosophila nikananu
GTTGGTCATGTCTCGACCAAGGGTGCTGACTAATGGTAGTCGGGCTAAGAGAAGATAACTCTTTATAAAATTCCCCAATCCAAGGTGAAACAGCATATGCCGAAGGATTCATGGCCGAGGGGGCGCTCGGTCGCTAGTATGCGGACTCTGGATACCTGTCCTCCTCCAGTACATGGGCTATGCCGCGGGCGACCTCCCTTCCCGTCTACTCGTGGGATTCATTCATGATTCTAATTTTCAAAATGAGTTTGATGTGACACTGACAGCATCACCCCAGGCCTCAACCTCTACGGTCACGGCCAATCGAGGCACTGCAGCTGACGTGCTGACGGCGCCCACCCCCATATGCGCGGATGTCGGTGCCGCCGAGATTGGGGATCCGGATGTGCCACCAACCGTCTCAGGACGAGTGGCTTCTGCTTCCTTCTAGTCAACGGAGGACTTGCTGACACTAGGGGAACCTGTGGTGTTGGGCTTAAGTTCCAAGGAAGTCACCCTGCCATCGCCGGATGAAGCATCCTGCTCAACCCCCACGGGGTTGGATCTGGAGGATGCGGGCTCTCGGTTCCAGCGGCTGAGGCTAGTTTCCGAGGTCGCCTTCGTCAAGATGACAAGCCGCGAAAAGAAGCCGTTCAAGGCAGCCATCGGAAAAGGGCTCCCGAGAGCAGAGTCTCTCCATGCTGCAAAAGCAGCAGCCAGCTGGTTTGAGGCCGCAGTTCGAGGGATGTGTCCCACGAGCTGGGTGGCTGTTGCTCGTCTGCTACGACAATAACGCAGCCAACTTTAGCCCTATCAAGGCTAACAGTGCGCTTGACGTGGAGCTGTTGGAGGAGGGCCAGTTCCGGGCCAGCCTTGTGCGAGGCTACTTCGCCAACAGTCTCGAGTTGTCCAATGAGGAAGTTCTTGCCTATGTTGGTAGGCAGAACGACCTCGACGCCTCCCAGTGGAGAGTAGTTCAGCGGAACACACAAGGTGAGATGCTGCACCTCGCCATGATGGTTGACCAGGCGTCGCTGCGGTAGTTTGCCAAGTGCGGCGGCAGAGTCTGGTACTGCTTTGGCAGGCCCTTCCACTAGCGCTGCTGCTGGGCTCGCTAGTAAGGCCACCAACGTCCAGCCACCAGCCAAAGCAAGCCCAAGGCGGTGCTACTAAGCGTAGCGCTCCCGCCAAGGGCGATGGCAAAGCTAAGCCACCCAAGGCTATGGCACCGGCAGCCAAGATCCCGACGTCGGTCGCGGCATCTAGACCGCCGAAAGGAGTGAGAGGGAACAACTCCCGACGAGGCAAGCGCGGCAGCCTCGTCCGACGCTCGAAGGACGAGCCGTGAGAACCACGAGGGTTCTCCAGGCGAACCTGCACCACGCCAAAGGGGCGTCGGCCACCCTGTGCAGGACCGAGAAGGAGATCGACCTGGCCCTAATCCAAGAGCCATGGTTGATTGGTGGCCAAATACGAGGACTTAACTGCGGTTCAAGTAAGTTGTTATATGACCGCAGTGGAGGTGCTCCACGCGCTGCCTTCCTTCTGGATGGAAGCGTAAAGCATTTCCCACTAACCAACTTTATCCGCAGGGATCTCGTTGCAACAGCCATAGAGGTGGCTACAGCGAAAGGCGTCCGAGGGTGGTGGTGGCGGCCGCCTACTTTCCCGGAGACACTGACGAAGCTCCGCCGATGGAGGTCCAGCAGCTCGTCAGCTTCTGCCGCACAGCCGGGAAACACATGGTTATCGGCTGCGACGCTAATGCGCAGCACACCATATGGGGTAGCAGTGATGTCAACAAGCGGGGTGAGTGCCTTCTTGAATATATATTGTGTAGTCAATTGGATGTAGTCAATAGAGGGTGCAAACCCACTTTCAAAAACGCTATCCGGGAGGAGGTCTTAGATCTCACCTTGGCTGGCAAATTTCCTATCCGATTGCATAACGAACTGGAGTGTTACCGATGAGGCCACGCTATCAGACCACCAGCACATCCGGTTTGATCTGCCTGGCCAAACGGAACTCAATACTTCGCTATTCAATCGGAAGAAAACTAACTGGAACATGTTTACAGCCTCTGTGGCTATGAAAGCTGACCAACTCATCACCAACTTTGCTGCTGACCAGCTTCATGATGTGCTAATCACTTTCTTCCACGACAGCACTGTCCTAACGCGGCACCGGTCAAACCGCGAGGTCCCCTGGTGGAGTGATAGGCTTGCAGATCAAAGAAAGGAAGTTCGCAGGCTCTTTAATAGAGCCAGGGCGAATCGGAACTCCTGGGACGCTTATAGGAGTGCTCTCACGGAGTGTAACAAAAATATTAGAAGAGCTAAGCGGGAAAACTGGCGCAACTACTGCGAAAGTGTGCAGGCACTACCAGAAGCAGCTAGACTGCAAAAGGTCTTTGCTAAGGGCTCTACTAATGGTGTGGGGCTTCTAAGAAGAACAGATGGTTCTTTACCCAAGACCGCAAGGAAACGCTAGAGCTTTTGCTTAAGGTGCATTTCCCAGGGTCTAGAAAAAACACGCGCGGTGAACCAAATGGGTTCACCACTCCACCGAACAGGCGCGACAACAGCCTGTCCGGTATTATCTTCGATCCTGACAAGGTCAGGTGGGCAGTTAAATCTTTTAGTCCTTTCAAAGCCATGAGGGGTGAGCAGATTTTTCCAGCCTTGCTACAACATAGCATAGCGGCTAGAGGGTGTCCACAAGGCGGAGTGTTGTCTCCTGTATTATGGTCACTTGTAGTAGACGAACTCCTGGAAAACCTACACAACCAGGGAATCGATGCCATTGGGTATGCCGACGACCTGGCCATTGTAGTCACAGGGAAGTTCGAAAACACTGTCACCGAATTGATGCAAAGGGCACTCAATCTGGTTCTCGACTGGTGCACAAACGTGGGTCTCAACATCAATCTGCACAAGGCGATTGTTGTGCCGTTTACCAAACGGTACACCAATGACATTGGCCTCCTTGTCATTGGGGGGACCCCCGTAGAGCTCTCCAGTGAGGTCAAATATCTGGGAGTTGTTCTAGATATGCGGCTTAACTGGAACTCTCACCGCAACAAGACGATTACCAAAGCCTCAAATGCTTTATGGGCATATCGTAGACTATATGGTAAAACGTGGGGCCTAGACTCCAAATCCATCCTGTGGCTTTACTGCATGATGGTCAGGCCTAATTTGACTTATGCTGCTCTTGTGTGGTGGCCCAAGGTACAGCAGGTCTCGGCCATTCAGAAGTGTAGCAAGCTGCAGCGGCTAGTGTGAGCATGTCTATCAGGAGCTTTACGCACTTGGCCAACTGTGGCTATGGAGAAAATCATTGGATTAACTCTGCTGCATATTCACATACAAGAAGGATGCCTTCTGAGAATCAAACTCACATCTGGGTTACTGACAAATGATGCTGGTCATGTCAGTATTTTAAATAATGTTTCTGGCTTAGAGATCTGCAGCCAAACAGATCTCATGACCACGAAGCTCTACTTTGGGGCGAAATTTAGGACTCTCATCCCAGACCGTAGGGCATGGGATAATGGCAACCCTTGCTGTGACCCCGGTAGCCTGCAGGGGTTCACTGATGAGTCAAAAACTATGCAAGGGGCGGGTGCGGGGATCTTTGGACCTAAAACCAGAGTCTCGATTGCACTGGTTAAATGGCCCAATGTTTTTCAACCAGAGATTCATGCCATTGAGGCCTGCTCTAAACTCATCCTTTATAAAAGAATGAGAGGAGCTAGAATAAATATCTACACAGATAGCCAAGCGGCGATCAAAGCTCTATCCTCTTGGAGGATAAGCTCCAAACTTGTCGCGGACTGCTGGACCAGACTCCAGCAGCTCTTCACCGGGAACAGGGTAACTTTGTGTTGGGTTCTTGGTCATGCCGGAATACTCGGCAACGAAAACGCTGATGAGCTAGCAAGAGTCGGCTCAGCGATTCCTTTACACGGCCCGGAGCCATTCTGTGGCCTAGGGTGGGCAGCTGCTAACGATATGGTTGGAAGATGGGTTAAAGGAGCTAAATCCAGGTATTGGATATCCAGTTCAGGATGTCGTCAAGCTAAAGAGCTGATACATCCGCTCTTGGGACGGAACACTGACGGGTGTTCCAGGATGGATCTAAGACTATTGGTAGCCTACCATACCGGCCACCATGTCTTAAACTACCATCTTCACAAGATGCGTCTGTCTTTAGACACGGAGTGCAGGCTCTGTAAAGAGGACGACGAGACGACCAAACACATTCTTTGTGAGTGCCCAGCCATTATTTGGTCCAGAAGGAGGCACCTGCACAGCGATATCTTAACAGCTTCGCAGATCAGGCAAGCCTAGACAAGAGATCTGCTTGCCTTCATAAAGGAGGTTGAGCAACTCTAGTCTCTATAGGGAGTACTATTGGCACAAAAGATCACTCGGTCGCAGTGCCTTAAATCTCTGTAGGGAGATCTCCCCAATTTATTATTATTATTATTATCCATACTCAAATCAACTTTAAATTTGTTACACAATTAAGCTACGTTTGATGAAAAACATGTGGTAAGAATGATGGCTATTTTACGTTTAGCAAAAAAAAAAAGAAAAGAAATATTTCTTCGAAAACTCAAGAATATTCGAATTCAAAATGACCTCACATCCCTAAGTATTTCCAGTTTTTCTACGGATAATTGGGATTGTCTTCCATTCACATCTGACTTTCATTTTGGCAGCAGTCCTTAACAAATTAAACCGAAATTTCTACGTGGCAAGAACTTGATTCATTGTTGAATACAAAACGCAAATGTCTTTATTATTAAAAATATTTGGCCTAAAGTTGAAAGGGAAATAACGTAATAATCCCGCAATTATATGTTTTTGGAATTTTTTAGGAAATCACTGTATGTACTTTGTATTTACCGTAAAAATATTTGCAGAAATTAGGAATAGAAGTACGACAAACGCCACCCACCGACAATTTTAAAATTAGGTGTTGTGGCTCCACCTATCGTGAATTTACCGTTTCGTTAAGTTGGGTTTGGCTGGTTTGTGGCCTGACTAAAATCATAAACACATTTTTATACCCTGGCAGGGTATTATAATATATTTTTCGCTCGCAACATTTCTCGTTCGCAACATTTTTCTTTCGCAACATTTACCTTATGTCAGTACCCGAGAAAACGAAAAAGTCAGAAGATTTTTCTTCTTCTTCTTACTTACTGCAAGGGTATTTAAACTTCGACATGCCGAAGTTAGTTTCCTTTCTTATTGTTTATTTAAATATAAAAAAAAAAACTTAAAAATAAGTGTTCTACTCTATTGAAGAATATGTTTTCATATGGAAATGACAAAATTAGTGAAATAATTAAGAAAATCATCACAAAAATATAATTATAGCCGGAATTAGAATAATTATGAAAGGAGCATACTCAAAGCATTTGTATATCCTAGACGAATGAATTAACCTGGCCACCTTTGTGATGCCTCATTTTTCATGCTACAAACATGACATTTTTTATAAATCGTGTGACAACAATAGTAGTTTACAAAATGCTTACAACGATGAATTTATTATTAAATATCAGCCATTACATTTAAAAGAAAAAAATACATTTTCAAACCTTTGTATTTTTATTGTACATTTACTATCTTTGAACGCACTGGTCTTGCACTTAAAGAAAACATGTATGAAGGTATTTATGAAAATTAAATTAAATTTTGATGTTTAAGTTATTATTTATTAATGTAAGAAAAATTTAAATACAGCTTTATTTACTAACAATTAATATGAATGCCTCAAAAGACAAAGACCAAGTCTCTATAGACTATATAACTGTAGCACTAATGTTTCTTTTAAGAGAATGTTTGAACGTTACAAAGACAGAAAGACATAATTTATTTTGCAAAAGATTACATAGTGTTTTCGAAAGTTTAAAGTTTCCGAGATTCAGATGTCGGGACACTCGCAAAAACACGTTTCGATACTGTCGGTTTTTGAGTTTTTGCGAACAACTTTTTCAGACAAATCTGAGAGTTTCAAAGATATTCAAAATTTTCATTTCTTTAGGTGTATGCATATAAGAGCCTGTGTTCGGCGATATCACGTGTGCGTGCTGGTCCATTTGCATACTGAATGTAAATTATATTGTCCGTTTCACGCTCTGACACTTAAGAGACGGAATGAAATAAAAGATGGCTACAGCGACAACAAAAGGAATGAAAAACAGCGCCGCAGAACCTTTCGCTCCGGGTTGACAGCAAAGATGGTGTGCACCGGCAGACACGCACACGATTACAGTGCCGCCCATAAGGACAAGGACAAACAGACGCCACCCGCACCTCCAGCCAACGTGTGGCACAGGGTAGGGAGGCTTGGTTGGTGGCAAACGCTTATGCTCGCACACTGTGCACGCCCACAAGCCGACTGAATGCGCTTTAATATTTGAAGAGCTTTAATGAAATCGGTTTGCTTTGCGTTTGCTTTCAATTTACTCCTTATGGCGCACCGCACCGGGGCCCAGATCCCACCACCAACCTCCATCCTGGCGGTTCACGTGCGGTGGCATCCGAAAACTACACCTAGCGTGGAACGAAACCTTGCATGTGAATGCTCGCCTGGGCGTGAGGGCTTTGTGCTCAGTGTGTGATTTTTCAGCCTATCCCGGAAATAGGATTTAGAGGGGCTGACCTCGGACATTAAAATTGAAGCCGAGGAGTTCATTAGGTGCACGCGTTAAGTTGGCAGTCGTAGGGATCGCGCAAAGACCGCTCACCGAGGGACTCAACCTGTTTGGGTGGGATTTGTGCGCCTCACGACTCCGTCAGATGCCAGTCATCGAAGAATTAATAAACGGGCTTCTAATTTGTCCTGCTAAGTGTGGGTTAATACGCTTTGGCTGGACTTTTTAATGGCGATGTTTATGGAATTTATGCTTCACTGAAATTCAAAGTTAAATTTTCTTTTCACCAGGCATTCATTGAAGCGACAACAAACGGTTTAAAGACATTTTTTACAGCTGAATAAGCTTTTGCCCCAAAAACCAAAAATAAATCCGCTAACCCATCATATCCAGCACCCACACCCAGTAGAACCCCCGTCATCGTAACTCCGCCTCTAGTGACTCCCACCCCTACTTCTATTCTTGGCCATTTGTCTCTCTTATTGGGGCCATGGCGGCGTTGTCATGCCGGCGGCTGATGGTCATTTTGTCTTCGATTTACTTTTTCTAAACAATTTTTCTGCTATAATGATGAGGCTGGTGTCTTCCATTTCGATTGCCCATTCCGTCTGCGTAGACTTCGGGCGTTCTTGCCGTAGTGGCTGGAACTTCAAGACCCTCCCAGTGTGCCATTCTTCTCCATTTTTATGGGCATCACAAAGGAATTTTGTTGCCCTGCCAATTATTATATTGTTTTGTACATGGGTTCAGGCCGAGGCTCAGGCAATGAAAGCCCACAAGCAAAGCATTATGCCACCCGAATATACATATACATCTGATTTAATATTCGATACGACCACGAAATGGCCGAGGAAATAGTAACTTTATGCCCGAACCAAATAAATTTATATTTATATTTCGCTACAGCAATATTATTTAGTTGTTTAACCTTGAAAATACATTCACTTGCGTCCGACCATATCCTAAACCAATAGCTAATTTTATGTGTTCTAAAATTTTGTCCGCTCAGCAACGAATTTTTATATCAAAACTTATGTTTCCTCAGCAAAAAATTAAAGATAGCACTAGACATTCCCAACACAATTATGTTTGTAACAGTTAGAGGCATTTTGTGTTTTTGAAAGCATTGTTTTGTATCAGTATTGAGATAATCGATGGAGAGGAATATCATAATACTATCAAACAAATCAGGTATTTTTTATTTACTTTTATTTTTATACCCTTGCAGGGTATTACAATTTTAATCAGAAGTTTGCAATGCAGTGAAGTAGACTATCTGCACACTTTAATTCAGATATCATAATAACTGAGGGTCTAGTTTGCGCAGAAACGGACGGACAGACGGACACTAAGCTACCCCACTAAAAAGGGATACTTGTCCGTAAAGTATGTGTTTTTTTTCACTTTAAAATTTTTCTTTTCTAATGACAAATATTGTGCTATAATTAATACAAATAACCTAACGACGACTTGATTAATATTTATGAAAAACTAACAAAACAGCCATTATCGCTGGAGGTTTATCTTATATTCAAATTCAAGATGGCGGATCTTATAAGGCGGGCTGAATTTCCCAAATCGATCCCCCCGATTATGGTGAAAATGAGTAATCATACATTTTTGGGGTCGCTGAACCTGAATCTAATATCAGATTTCAAAAATGTATTGAGTTTTAAAATGTGAGTATAGATATTCCAATTTAATATCAGATTCAGGCCCCAAAAACCCATGGAAATCAATTTTAACAACAATATGAGTAAATTTTGCAAGTCCCCCCACCAACTTCTTTTATTAAATACCGCTTAGCTATGGCCCAATATCTCTCTATTAGCAGGAGCTCTTAGCAGTTTGATTTTCCTTTTTTGTCAAAAAAGAAACACTTTTAAAATTAAGCAACGGCACACTTCAGCATGCATAGAGATTAGTTCAAATTTTGTTTACACGTTGTGTTTCTTATAAAAAATAACAAAAGTATTTAAGCACTAACAAACCTTATCGCCGAATTTATTCACCTACATTTTGAACACCGAATCGTAAACTTTATTACCTTTAGTTTTTGTGTAAGACAGGTAATAGGACAAAATGGTTGAATCCAAAATTATTCAACTCGGTTAAGTATTTAAGAAGTTACGCGTGTTCAAAGTTGACATTTTTTTGGGTTGCAAAAGAAGCAGCTCGTTTTTTAGACAAAATCAGACTTTGCGATCGATTTTTAGGTAAAATATTTAACCGACCGGCATGATCAAGTTTCGGTAAAACCAAGGTAGAATAAAATTTTTTTTTTTTTTGCACGTGCAGGCATACCTGTTTTACGGAAGTACTAATTTTTCACCTATTTTTCAACTTTGATGAATTGCCAAAAATGGGATTTTGCTGTATTTTGTGTATGCGTATGAGGTGTTGTTCTTGAATATGTTCTTTATCATATTTAAAAAAAATCGTGGCCCCTACGTCCCACCCCGAATTTCCAATGCAAAAGATACTTTCAACTCAGAGTAAAAACCGGGCGGCTTCGAGCAAATTCTGCTACAAGCGCAGTACTAAATTGTATGGCGGGCATTCATTTTTCCCTGTATTGGCGACTGGTTTTTCAAATCCTGACTTTGTAAGGACACTTAATGTTTTGAAATAAATGTATAATGATTAAATATTCTTCAAAAATATGAAATGATGTAAAATTTAATGATTATTTTAAACATAAAGTGCATAAATGATTGAAAATTGGTAAAAAATACAAAATTTGAATTATATTATATTATATTATTAGCATTTTCAGAGAAAACAAATGAAAAGTATATTTAAAAATGTTATAAAAATTCAGAAAACTGCCTCAAAAAACATTAATTTTCGAGTATAAAATCGACTATTTATCACACCATATAGTATGACCACTTAATAGAAAGGTACTAAAATTACCTTTCATATTCAAATTATGAAAATATCTCAACTGGTTCAAGAGTTATGATTTTTGTAAAGCAAAAGTATCTAAGGCGCAGCTGTGGGACGGTAGACGATGTGAGAATAACTTCGGTTTGCGTTACTGCTATGAGGTCTGTTGCGAGGTTGGAAGTGAGATGAAGTCTTTTATTCGGCAAGCCAGGAGCGGATTTAAGGACATTTTATGGAGTCTTTGTAAAACTCATGATATGTTTTAAACGCTGGTTACTTAATTTAATAGCCTAAAACTATTAAATGAGTCTCCTAGGCGCAAAAAAAGCGCAACTGGTATTCAGCATCTAGGTGGATCTCAACTACCAGCGCACAATGGCGCAAAAGATACAGATACGTTTCAAAAATCAAATTTTTGATGACAACGGATCGTAAAAAAATTATTCAAATCGGTTCAGTATCTAAGAAGTTACACGTGTTCAAAGTTGAACCTTTATTGTGAGGCCAAAAAATCAGGTAGTTTTTTAGACAAATTCAGACTTTACTGTCGATTTTGAGGTAAAATAAGTAACCGACTGGCATGGTTATGGTCTCGGTAAAACCAAATTAGAATAAAATTTAAATATTTGTTGCACGTGCAGGTATACTTGTTTTATTGAAGTACTAATTTTCACCTATTTTTCAACTTTGATGGAAAATTAAAAATGAGACTACACGAGATGATGGGTTTGGCGTATGAGGTGTTGTTCTTGAATATGTTCTTTATCCTAATCAAAAAAGATCGGCTGCCCAACCTGCCCCTAAGAAGTTCCAAGGCAAAAGATACTTTCAACTCAGCGTAAAAAACGCGCGGCTTCGAGCAAATTATGCACCAAGCGCAGTACGAAATTGTATGGCAGGCACACATTTTTTTCCTGTATTGGCTGCTTGTTTTTCAATTCCTAACTTTGTAAGGACATCCAATAACTTGAAATGAATGTATAATGATTTAATATTCCTCAAAAATATTAAATGATGTAAAATTTAATGATTATTTTGAAAAAAGTGCATAAATGATTGAAAATTTCAAAAAGAAGTAATTTTAATTATAAATAAAAATTGTGTTTTTTTGTTTAAAATGTAATCTTTTTTTTTTTTTGTTTTTAAACCATTAAATATGCACCATATTAGCATTTTCAGAGAAAAAAAAAAACAAAAAGTATTGTTCGAAATGGGATACAAATTGAGAAAACTGCCTCAAAAAACTTAATCACACCATATAGTATGACCACTCAATCAAAAGGTACTAAAACTACCTTTCGTAAAAAAAAAAAATATATGAGAATATCTTAACTGGTTCAAGAACAATGATTTTTGCAACCCAAAAGTATCTAAGGCGCAACTGTGCAGCGGGCTCCCAATAGCAGCCGCTCTCGAAACAGCCCACGACCTCAGGATCAAATTAGAGAGTTTTCAGATCGAGTGGTAGGTAAGATTCGGTATCCGAATTTGTCGCGGGACTGACTGCGCCCCCGGTGATATCTGTTTTGTCCCCTGGGGGGTGTCAATTATTGACCCCTCAGAGCCCCGTCAATTTATCTGCCCAGGGTGATAGGCCCGAACGATATTGGCAATGCAGATAAGCAATCTGAAATCTACTTGATTGAATCAATAAAAATCCTGGGTCGATCTTTACAAGATGTCAGGCTTTTCCATTTGATTTCGTTCTATATATTACTGCGTTACCTTTTAAATACTGATTTGAGCTTAAACATGTTCTTTCATTCATACATTAAAAATTCAAGGTTGATTATGTTATCCCTTCTAAGAATAAAGAACGGAGAACCCGTTCATCCATATAATTGGTCGATCTTCCCGCGTAGCTCTCAAGTAATTACATTTCTGGTACGAATATGCTGATTTGGAACGCTTCAATTGTAAGTTCGGCCTTTCTTTGCGCAATTACTCAGCTGCCGTGAATGACATTGATGAGTCGACTGACAATGCCATGAATAAACGAATGTTTGATTCTAAATGACACTGGAATTTAAACCTTCTACTTGAGCCTGAATCTCAATTTAAACACAAACTGCGCGCCATGTCTAAAAATACCATAAAGCTTTGCTGTTACCTTGTGTTCCATGGATATTCAGTGGGCATTGCAATAATTCACTTACCGAGCAGAGCTGCTTAGAAACTTATTGCATGTTTCTCTGAGGACGTTTCCGCACATTGACACGTGAGCCTCCAGCGCCTCCTCCTTCTAGTGCTTTTACTCCCAGAGGCAGCTAACGACCTTTTGGTATTGCCCTCACGTAACTGGGAAGTCGAAATTTAATTTAGCTTGTTTCTGTTTTTCAATAATCCAAATTCAAACAATTGTCGTTCTATCCCATAAACACGGCCTGCCCTTTTCGATCTGGCCTAAAGGGCATTCGAAATGCATTTGGAATTTATAACAGTATTCGGGGGTGTAGGTGGCGGTGCGTTGACTTCAGTGAGAAGGTGCAACTGGGTGCGGCAGAAGGGACGTTTGCCGGTAGTTTACCTCTCTTATCTCGACAAAACATGCAAAGTCAAAGTATTGTGTTTTGAGGGGGTGACTATGCGAACAGGTACGAGCTTTCCTGCAGCCATTCTGGAACTGAAGCGTCCTGCTGATAATCGAAAATCGATAATCCAAATGGGTTGCATAACCGGTGTTCGTTCAACGCCTTGCCCCACAATTTTGATATCTGTATCTTTGCATTTGCCCATCCATATATAAGCATGGCTGGCTCTTCTTGCGGGGCAGGGCAAATAGGGCACAAGTTTTGAACTATGATTTCCATTCCTGAATCACCTGTGCCACTTCTGTTCCAGCACTCGGAACCTTGGCCCTTTCCCGCCCCATAAAGTCTGACTGCGTCGAATGCACACTCTGAAATAAAATAGAATTTTGTTTATGAGTGCATTCCAAACAACAAAATGTGTTGCTCCAGGCCCAGGGAACGACAAAGTTTGTTAGTTTACCGCTTATTCCTAATAATTTCTTTCCAATGAAAAATTGTTTTGAACGCAACACAACCCCAACTTGAAACCTATTTATACCTATTTGGTCCTTCATGAACGGTGCAGAATATATTTTTGATTTTGTAGAGACGTGCTAAATTGAGATCAAAACTTGTTGACACGCCAAAAGGAACAGGCCATTGACCATGGTTTAATTTGCATTCAATTTAATACCCGCACGAGCACGTGGGCAGGACAATACTATCCCTTTCGAGTGAAGCGACGCACAAGCTGTCAAGCGAACAATTATATTTCCGCAAATACTCGTAACGATATGCAAATGGTGCGTAATTTGTGTGACAGGCTCTATGCGTGCGGGTGAACGAAAATCTTTAAGCGTTGGTCCCTCGCGTTTATGTGAAAACTTTTCGCTTTTATGTGAAATTCGCTTAAAAGTTGGAGCAGATACGAGGAAATTAACATTTTGACGTCTCTTTAAATCCCAGACGTTCATGCTCGGTAATGGTGTGCATGTGTAAGTAAACATAATCAACAAAACAAGGCGTCATGGGAGCCCATTTTTGTTGCGAGTTTGCTTGATTACGCACAGAATCTGCAAGGAATACCGCTTGTCTTATCGCTCAGTTGGTAATCGGCCATAAACGGAGTTTTATGCTAATTTTTGTAATTGCGGATTGGTGGAATATCTTAACCTAAAGTCGACGATTCTTCGTCGGGTGGAATTTGTGGATAATCCTTTAACTGCGACCACACGCACTGCTCCCAACATATGGCCTAATGAGTGCCTGCAGACACCGTTTACTAAATTGAAAACCACGCTTTGAAGTCACCAAGGGATTCAATCAGAGCCAAATACCACCCCTGAACTTTTCTGGGCTATTTGCACATCGTCCCACCTGCCTGTGGCTCCGCTCACTGCGTCGATGATGCTTTGTGTTAATTAAAAACCATGCCGCACATTAACATAATTGCCTGGGGATTACAATTGAATGATTAATAATAGTGCAGTGATTAAATAAAAATGCTCAAAAAAGGTTGAGAACCCAAGAGTGGCAGTATCCAGGAGATATTCAGTAAAATTCGTTCCGTATTTGTTTAGGGTAATTAATTTTTTCTGGCAGGTTACATGTCTTCCACATACCGATTAGTATGTAACTCATTCTACTGTTGTTACTCTCAGCTCCGCTATTATCTTGTCGAGGTTATGAAACAAATATGCTAATGCTTAAGAAGTGGCATTTCTCTTTGTGATTTATAGCCGTGTCTGTGGAGAGAAATAACTAGATAGCTGTTCAGAAACAGTTCCTTCGGGTGAACTGCTTTATTAATTTCGGTTATCCCTCGTCTAGCAGCCGGGAGCCCAACTAGTCGCAACCGGTTGTAAGATTCGATAAAAAGATTACTTTGTCAAAAGGTGACCAATAGGGATTATCAGCCTTGAGTCAATTTATTATTATCCGGAGTATTGTTCCTCCAGTAACCTTCTACGGATTTCTTCGCTTTTAGAAACAAAAACGTAAATGCATAAATATAAAGTAAATATAAAAATTTCGAGCCACATATGGGTAATTCTCTGGTGTCGCACGCGACATTCGTACGCATTCAAACGAAAAAAAACATGTGCCAAGACTTTTATTTAATTTTACAAAAATTGAAACTTATAGCTCTTGGTTAGCACTATAATTGGTGTTAAGGTCAATCTTCAACGATTTTTCGTTTTCGAGATAATCACAAAAATGTAACGAATTCGCACGCGACATAAACGGAAGTCAATTTTTCGCAAACCAATTCAAGCACTGATTTCAGCAAAACTTGATGGAAGATTTTAATGCAATTAATTTTAATGTATTATATATCAATTCAACTTAATAATTTATTTGAGTTGACTTAAAAAT
>VNJV01006478.1:0-91041 GCA_008042635.1 Drosophila nikananu
TAACCTGAAAGAGTTGTTTGATCATAACTCGGCCTAAACTCATCCGATTTCAGTCTGGTTTGGTTTTTTCTTCTCAGTTTTTAGAGGATAACTTTTCTGCATTTAAAACTAAATTTGTAATTTTTTTAAAAATTTTTACAATTTTGTCGAAAAATCGCTAACACCTGAAAGAGTTGTATGATCACAACCTGAAAGGGTTGTTTGATCATAACTCGGCCTAAACTCATCCGATTTCAGTCTGGTTTGGTTTTTTCTTCTCAGTTTTTAAAGGAAAACTTTTCTGCATGTAAAACTAAATTTGTAATTTTTTTAAAAATTTTTACAATTTTGTCGAAAAATCGCTAACTCCTGAAAGAGTTGTATGATCATAACCTGAAAGAGTTGTTTGATCATAACTCGGCTTAAACTCAACCGATTTCAGTCTGGTTTGGTTTTTTCTTTTCAGTTTTTAGAGGAGAACTTTTCTGAAATTAAAACTAAATTTGTAATTTTTTGAACAATTTTTACAATTTTGTCTAAAAATTCCTAACACCTGAAAGGGTTGTTTGATCATAACTCGGCTTAAACTCAACCGATTTCAGTCTGGTTTGGTTTTTCCTACTCAGTTTTTAAAGGAGAACATTTCTGCATTTAAAACTAAATTTGTAATTTTTTTTTTAATTTTTACAATTTTGTCGAAAAATTGCTAACACCTGAAAGAGTTGTATGATCATAACCTGAAAGAGTTGTTTGATCATAACTCGGCCTAAACTCAACCGATTTCAGTCTGGTTCGGTTTTTTCTTCTCAGTTTTTAAAGGAGAACTTTTCTGCATGTTAAACTAAATTTGTAATTTTTTGAACAATTTTTAGAATTTTGTCGAAAAATTGCTAACACCTGAAAGAGTTGTTTGATCATAACGTGAAAAGGTTTTTTTCATTATAACCTGTAAGGGTTGTTTGATTGTAACCAATGTAATATCTTTTCAACACTGAAAGAGTATTCAAAACTCTTGCTAGAGGCTATACAATTTCCCTTCTTTACCTTTATTTTACCTTTCTCCCTATCTCTGTGTGCCTTTTTGGTCATTTAGTTTGCCCATTTTATTGTCTTTTCCATGGGTCTCGGTACAATCAACTTTTCGAGTTTCTTCTGGTTCTTCGGCTCGCCACCGCTCCCCCAGCCACAATTTCCCCCATTCCCTGGGCACACACCTTGGCGAGTGGAAACAAAATGCATATTGAATTTGAATTTGATTAGGAATGTCGGTCGACACACATTTTACCATTGTTAATTTATGCACACGCTGGGCAGAGGCAGAGTGTCCGCAGTAGACGGTCACTGATTGGCTGCCAGGTGAGGCGGGGCTGATCAGCGAAAGGGCGGTAAGGTACTGCCTTAAATGGAGTAATTACCGCCGTATTGAAAGGTGGCTCAGGGCTCCCTCCTGGCCCCAAGCCCCTTTCACCGGCACAAGAAATGGGTGAATGGATCGAAGTGGGCACTGGCCAAGAGTGAGTGGCGTTCAAAGTGCGGGTGTCGGTTTTGTCTGTTTGCTTACACTTTAAATAATAAGGGTAAAATTTGGTAAGAAATTAGTCATAAAACTAGTTTCTTTAACTAAGGAAATACTGAGGGATTTTATAAGAAATATTAGAGCTTCTAAAAGTAATTTTCTCTTAATGACATCCTTTTTAAAAGGTCTTTAAATAATCTTTTAAATATCTTTCTATACGTAATTTGTTTGATTTGTATTTATACATATTATTAAACAGGTTTCATGACAAATAAATATAATTTAAAATATTACAAATATTATTAAAATAGTTTTAAAATCCATATTTAGACCTGTCTTAACCTTAGAACTTACCCCTGCTTTCACACAAGTGTAGGCTACCGGTAAACGTGTTTGGCATGAGCCAAACCCGTGCGGCCGAAGCATCACAAGTGCCAAAGTAAGCACTGCCCAGGTAGTGCCCGGCCCCTCCAAATATCCCCCCTTCCTCGCGCACCCGTAACGCTCGAGTTAAGTCGGTCGGTAAATTATAATGCGAAACTCTTTGCGCAGCCGGGCATATCAACAGTTGGCTCCCCAAACTCTGATAGCTAACCCAACTTCAGGTAACTTCTGGCGTTTTATAACAGCACCCCAGAGGGCCATTGTCTGGCCTGGTGTATAACCAGCCTATTATGTTACCAATTGACAACTCCGTATCCCCCTGGATAATCACTCTATATATATATGCTATATATCGTGAAATTGCTTTCGCTTTAAATTACTCAATTGAAATCAATTTCAGTGCCACAGCCACCAAATTAGTTTATATTTAATGCCACTTAATTGATTTTCACTGTCATCCAATTATTTGTCTCGTTGTCCGAACTATTATTATGTTATATTACGCTTAATTTCCATGGTCGAACTGTTTGCTTTACTGCCACACTTAATGGAGCCGTCAGGAGCAACAGTTGAAAGCTGCGACTTAAATGGTATATCCTTCCCTGTCACTGCCTGGGCCGCTTAGCCTTTTTATGCTGTAATTTCCGAATGCATTTATCCTTAATGGATTGTGCATGTCGGCGGTAAGTTAAGACACTGCGAAGAAGTCGCACTCTTATACGCGGCAATGCATGACCGTTAGGCGCGTATAAGAGTGGGTCATTCGGAGTTCGAGCCGCTCGTTCGAGCTGAGCTTGCAGCAAGTTTGACATGGGATTGGATCTATTTTATAAGCTAAAAAAATGCCTTATATATAAATAAAAGTTACAAAATATAAACAAAAATGTATAACTTAATTGTATTATGGCTTAAGGAAAGAAAAACACACAAAATTAATAATAAATCTGAAAGAGATCGTTGAAAACCCTTAAAAATATTTCTTAAATTATTTAATGAAATGTTGGAGCTACCGAATTTAAGTTTGTTTTTTTTTTAAGTTACAAAGCAAGGTAACAGTGCGCGTATCAAATAATAAATAATAGTAATAACAGGTACTAATTTTTTTCAGATTTAAAATTTTTTGTATAATTTTAAGGCATTTTAAAAACCCGAAAATATTTCTATTGCCCCTCTTCTTATAAGTCCAAGTGTTGCAATCATAAATTAATAATAAATAACCAAACCGTGTGCAATTACAATCCGACTTGCCCAGAAAACTCTCACCTTCATTTTAATAACCTATAAGCCCACCTTAACTTTAAGAAAACTCTCTCCTTAATTTTTCCCAACCTCCTGTAGGCGTCTTTTAAAGTTCCTCTTGGTAATGCCCTGTTCCGCGAGGCTGCTCTATTCGCAAAAATAATGGCACTTATTCCGCTGAACGCTTCCGCAACTCAATTACAGCCAACACAACTCACACACTAACAACTCGAGGAGCATTTGGCCCAGCAACAATTAGTGAGCGTTTGCAAATTGCTCAACACTGGCACAACATCTTGAGGTGCCAAGAAGTTTGAGTTTTGCGAAAACTCAGTTAAGCAGAAGCAGAAGCAGCCAGCAACTGCCAGCAACTTCAGCTGCCACTCCAAAAGCAATGCACGAGCGGCGCTTCCCGTTAATGAGCAGACGAGATGAGAGTTGGCCAAGAAGAGGCTTCGAGATCGCAGATTATTAAGCAAAAAAAAAGAAATAAGCAACAAGGAAAACTAACAAATTAATGCAGAAAAAGTGATATATTTCAAGATGCATTTTTTCGCTCAAATCATTTTTGTGCAGCGCTGAATATCGCAAAGATACACTTGAGGGTTACATTTTAGATCTACAATAATTATTTTGTACATTTAATTTTTGGTATTAAGAAACTAGGTGTTTTTGAGATTATAAGGGAATAATTATAATAATTATAATAATTAGCTATCATTTCTTTTTCGGGTAAACCAAACTCTTGTTAGAAACTGCTTTAAACTGAAGCCTAGTTTTTGGTTTATTAATAATATAATATTTTAATAAAATAATTTAGTATAAAAATAGTTTACTAAACAAAATACATAATGCAGCTTACTTTATATACCCTAACTTTAAACAGAGCTTACACCAGACTTTGTGGTTTAAATCCAACAAATAATCATTGGTCTTGTGCTGTAATTAGTTCTATTATTTTGACCGCAATTGTGTGTATCCCAAAAAAATGCAGCACACACACACTCACATTCGTTGCAATAATTAAAACTTGGTTAAAACGCTATGGCCAGAGGGGGCCGAGGGTGCAGAGGGGTGGGCGGTCCACAATGCATCATCGTGTTGAAGTTGCGATGCGAAACGACCGCACCTAATTGGTTTTGCATGAGTTAGTTGCTGCTGTTTATGCTGCTGGTGGGTGGAAATGGGTGGCAAGGGGCGGCAAGAGTTGCCAACACATTTGCGGCATAAGTGGCAAAACCCAAAAAATAAGAAAATAAAGCACACAGTATCGAGAGTCATGAGAAATGATGCCATTCCGACTGGTGTCAATTTGGACGAAGCAAGCGAGGGATAGGTGCTAATCTGCAAAGACTTCAAGGCTTTGGCTAAATATAAAGTAAAATAATGTTTAAGAACGGCTTATAGATGATGTTTACTGTATTTCTGAAATGCTCTTCACTCTTAAATAAATAATTATTTCATATTTCTAACGCCAAGTTTAAAGAGATTTCAAAACCATTTATTGGTTAATAAATATTTAATATATTCTTTGAAATATGTATTGTTAAAATGTTTTTATTTACGCTCAATTTTGGTTTCTTATTTCCTATATATTTTAAAAATTCAACAGAGTTAATACCTGTTAAATATCCTATATATAGTATATTGTATTACTATTATTTAATTCCTTTTTGATAACTGCATAATTTAGAATTGTATCAAGTTTGTGCCCTAAAACCATTCGAACAGAAAAATGTAAATGGAAACAATTTCCATATCACTTTGCTCAGTTCGATTGCATTTGTAACGAGCACAAAGGCAAATACAGAATTTAATAGCGCGTTTCGATTGTTAGACAAATGCAAATTGAGTATTTTCGTGTGTTTTTCCAAACGAAAATGCCACATCATGTCTGCCCCAGCCTGCCCCAGCTTATGTTATGACATAATTAAAGCCCGACACATGTTTGGCTTGCTTTTCTGCGGTGTGGTTACCTGTCCGACGGTCGACCTGTCCACCTGTCCGCCTGTCCGCCTGTGCCTCTGTCACTGACACGTCACGACACCTGGCCGAGTGCTGATGAGAGTGATGCACGGTGATGTTGAGTATGCACATTTTAAATGCAATTTAATGGCCGCAACAATTTACCACAAATTGGCAAAGTACAAATTTGTACGGATAAAAATCATTCACAGAAAAAAGAGTTAAAAGCTGAAACAAATGAAACGATATTCGATTGCAATTTATCTTTAAACTGAATGCCAAAGTGTTGGGAGCTTCCTTCCTGCCACTAACTCTGCATTTTATTGGAATTTATGAGTCCGCATAACTTTACCCTACAGAAGAAGAATATTAAAAAATATAAGTAATGGGTTTTGTAAAATATATCAAGCCATAATTTTTTATTATTAAATATTGCTTTGCCTTAAAAGGTTATTATGTTTATATTTCCCTTTCAAAAATTACTTTAAATCTTTGCTACGAATTATTTCTTTATGAGAATAAAATATTTTAAAAATATTTCTAGCAACAATAACTAAATTTATGTCTAAGTTATTTTTATTTAACTTTACTTAGAGTACAGAAAACTCCACTACAAAAGTGTACCTTCATTCTATTTGCTTGCATATATTTATTTTTTATTCACACGCCCACTTTCATATCCTGGCCATCCATTGGACGCCTGCATAGCTACATTTTAATATTTTCCCAGATGAGGACACAGGATAAAGTTATGGAGGAGCTTGCAAGGCAACGGCCATATTTCACAATTTATTGTGCTTGTCAATTGCAGGCAAGGCAAGGCAAATAAATAGCTACCAAGCCATATGCATACTCGCAATACTTCTTCAATAGCCTCGGTGGAAGCTGGGGGAAAATGCAGAAAATTATTCTACTGGAAATATTGCATTTTTATATATCCATCATAAGACTTGATGTCTGCAAATCATGGTAGCTGCAAGTGGCAAGCTTTGTGAGCATTCGCTTTTGGCCTTGACAATGCTTTGTCTGTACTAAGGTCGGATCGGTTAAACATGTAAGCAAAATGTTAAAAGAAATCATATTTCAAAAGCAAAGAAAATTGATTTTTATTTAGCATTTGAGATATACTATTTGTGGTGTGCTTAAATTTAAGTATGTTCCATTTATTGCACTAATCGCATGAATGCAGATTAAAGACTTTCTAACAAATTGATAAACCTTTATAGTTTTCGTTTATTTGCACAATCAAAAGCATATTTCCTGTACATCTTTTAGTTTACTCAAATGTATCTAATGCTTATTGAACACAAAACCCCATAATTGAGCTAATTACCTCTGGTCATCTGAATCACAATTCATAAATTACTCATAAGTGGCTCAAGTTCAATGATTGCCAGTGTCTTTTCAACAATATAAAACCATAACTTGTCTTTGAAATTGATCAAACTACAATTTCTTTTATTATAATTCAAATAAAATCAAAGACTTCCTTTAGTGGGTGTTCGCATTTGCAAGTATAAACCACAAAGGCACGATATGTGCAAATTTGACATTCAACTCTGCCCTGACCCCAGGCAACTGGGAGAGAAAATAAAAAACAAGGTAAGAAAACAACGTTGAGGGGCAGGTTGGGTTGGCGGGGGCAGATGGCTTGTAAGTGGCTCTTTGACTTGGCTATTAACACAAACTTGACACATTGATGACGGCGTTGTTATTGGTGTTATTGCCATCGTTATTGTTTTTGCTGGTGACTGTCTCCTACGTCTGAGGGTATATTGCATGGCGCAACTTTAGATTTATGATAAGTCACGATTCCAGCTGGCGGGCGGGAAAAACTGTCGTGAGCCTAGCAAATAAAGAAAAGCATTTTTTTATGCAATCGAAATGCATTTTGGCAACAATTGGCGCTCATCAGGCAGCCAATTAAGTTGTTTAATTGAATTTCGAGTGGAAAGTGCCGAGCAAGCACGAAAGGAGCTGAAGAAGAGGCCGCAAAAGCATTTAGCAAACGAGCAGAAGAAAATTGAGGTTTCTATTTCACTCTAACGTTTGCCACGTCCAGATAGTAACACTTTTCCAGCAATTTTCTGTTTTCTCATGTCTTGAATTTTTCTGTGTTGATTGAATGTGAAGTGCAACTGCAGTTTAAATTCACTGGCGAGCATTAAAGGATTATCGGAAATAATCAAATAACAGCACTTTCATTTAAGGCTACGTTTATTTGTTTCTGAGTAATTTTAAGCCATACTTGTTATTCGTAAAAGGGAATACCAAAAATATTAATATTTAAAGGTAAAAGCTCGTTTGTTAAATTTTACTTAAAAAAATAATTTTTCAAAGGTCAGAGCTCATTGTTTTCTCGTTAGCAAAAACACGTTTGGTTTTGCTTAAGCTTCCAAATGGAAGAGAGAAAATTCTTTTATTTTTCAGCAGACTATCCGAAATAAAAATTTGTACTTTTTCTTGTATACTTTTTCGATTGTTGCTGCTTGCATTTTCACCGAAATGTATTCCTGTCTGTCCTCGTCTCGAGGATACCTCCCTGCTCTGCCGGCACTTCACATAATTTCAATGAACCGCATTTACGTTTGGTTCGGTCTATCTATCCTTCCTCTGAGCATCCGTCGGCGCCGACATTGCCGTGACAATGCCGCACTCATATACACATACATCACAGGACTCGATAGGATTACACTGTGGAAAATTAATATAAAATATTCGTTGTTTTATGAAGAATTTGGTAATTGGGGGACGGATTCATAAGTGCCTCGGGTAACTTTTCAACCAGTGATACTTTGAGAAACTTTCCCTACACACAGCTCATCCAATCGCATTTTTGGAAAGTAAAAAATTTTATAAATTCTCAAAATCCATCACCGATATGCCGAAAAATTGACAGTTCATATTTTTCTTAATTTAGGAGAGAAATACAGGAAGTGCTCTCTAATGTGTATAATTCTATAATAAGAAGTATCTTACAGATCCACCTAAAAGTAGGCAAAGATTATACCAACATTAAATTATTAAAAATAATCTACAATATATAATTAATCTTTCTTCTCAGTGTACGCACGGACCAAGTGAGAGGAGTGAGAGACTCTCGTGAAGAGCGGCAGCCATCGAAGCTCGCAATTTGTGGCTTTCGGCACAGTTAATGCCAATCTCGCAAAGGCTCCCCATCTTGCAGTCACCACCCCCTCACCCCATGCCTCCTGCAGCTAGTATACCCCACCCGTACCACCCATGCCACCACCCGCACCACCCCCGATTCCAACCATTCTTCCAATGCACCGCTCGCTATCTCGCCGCATTACAATTCACTGACATAATGCAAAAATCGCAGCAAGTCAGGCGCAACTCGTTGATACGCGTGTTCTGCAATTTCCAACTCTCCGTTTTTCCTGTCTGATTGGAAAAAGCCATGAAAATGGGGGGGAAGGGTCCATTGTCCTGGGCTTATAGGAACCGAGGGTGAGGGTATTTTGTGAATGGCCGTTAGTAATGCCACTAATGGAGTGTATGCTAATTAAAATGGGCTAAGAGACTTACAAAGACCTTGAACTAGTCAGAGAGTATTCAGCTCTTTAAGTTATTTTTGAAATTTATGAGCAACCAAAATAAGGGAAATAAACTATCTAACTTAAGGAACAAGTTTGGTTTTAAAGTCTCTTTTAATGTCCATAACTAGTGCTTAAGTAAAGAGCTTAACAACTTTTTATATAAAAAGAACAAACGACATCTCGTTGTATGAATTATTATAAATCTTTTTATGTATTTCTTTATTTATTTCAGCTTTTAATTAAGTTTTCTCTATTAAGTAAGTGATTTTAGCTGTTCGAAAACCCCCCACCGAGTACCTTTTAATTATATTAACTTTATTGCCGTTGAAAGGCATAAAACAATTAACCCTATCGCTGCGTTCAGTGTGTACCCCCTTGAGGAAGTATATCAATGGGCGATAATCACCGAGAATAATCCAAATGGACACCGAGAAGTATATAAATCTTGGATTTACACTGCGTTTTGTTGGTATCAAGGAAACACTAATAAATAGCCTCAATCGACATCTTATCAAGAGATTAGATTTTGGCAAAGGTTCTTCAGAAATATTCTGCAAAATAGTTAGTCGTACAACCCAAGTGGACAGCAATGGTTCAAATGCAGAGAGGAGTATTTATATTACTGGCCCTAGTGGCTTTAGCCGGAGCTGCAGTTGACCTTGATCCTTTCATCGATATACCCTTCAAGGCTATAAAGACTTCGGTGGGTAAAGGACTTTAGCAAACTGCAATAAATAATATTTAGGCAAAGAGAACCGGAAATAATAATTGTAAAAGCTTAATTCTTTTCCTATCCTTAACCTTGGTATCCGTTCTTTAAGTACAACTGATTTAAGCCTGATTTTCGCCTGCAGGCGGAGCGCATTGAAGCGCACGGCTACCCTGCCGAATCGCACTTCGTGGAGACTCCGGACGGCTATGTGCTGAATGTGTTCCGCATCCCGCACTCGCCGAGCCTGAATAATGGCGCCCAGCAGCGTCCGGTGGTGCTCATCATGCACGGCCTGTTCAGCTGCTCGGATTGCTTCCTGCTCAATGGGCCGGAGGACGGACTGGCGTACAACTATGCGGACGCCGGCTACGATGTCTGGCTGGGCAACGCGCGTGGCAACCTGTACTCGCGGAACAACACCAAGTTGGACATAAAGCATCCGTATTTCTGGAAATTCAGCTGGCACGAGATCGGCGCCATTGATCTTCCCACGATGATCGACTATATCCTGGAGGTGACTGGGGAGAAGGCCTTGCACTATGTGGGCCACTCGCAGGGCTGCACCTCGTTCGTTGTGATGGGTTCCTTCCGACCCGAGTATAATGCCAAGATCAAGACGGCTCACCTGTTGGCCCCGCCCGTGTTTATGGGCAATACCACGGAGGGTTTGATTGTGGCTACAGCCCCCGTTTTGGGAACTCCAGGCATAGGTTCTACCCTGCTGGAGAATCAGGTGTTCCTGCCAAAGAATCAATTCATTCAAAGGCTGCTGGACACCACGTGCAGCAATCAGCCGCTGATGCTGAGCTACTGCAAGACCCTGGCCCTGCTCTGGGGAGGTCCTGAGATCGGAAATCTAAATAAGGTGAGTAATACATTTTGATGAAGATTTGCTAGTTTTTATATTAATATTCAATCCGCAGACTCTGCTACCGCAAATCGCTGAGACGCATCCCGCTGGCATTTCCTCCAATCAGGCAATTCATTTCATTCAATCCTACACGTCGAATGAGTTCCGTTTGTACGATTGGGGAAGTCGCAAGAACTTGCAGTATTACGGAGTTGCAGAACCTCCGTCCTATGATCTTGGCCAGATTACCTCTAAGGTGTATCTGTACTATGGCCTGTCCGATGGTTCTGCCAACAAGCAGGACATTTCGCGGCTACCCGATCTTCTGCCCAACTTGGCCCTGTTGCATGAGGTTGCTGACCCCACATGGGGGCACTTGGACTTTATTTTTGCCACTCAGGTCAAGCAGGTTATCAACGATTTGCTTATAAAGTACAGTAAGGCCTATGATGAGGATACTAATACAAATTAAAGGAAATTGCATAGTGTATTTGCTAACATATGAATACATAACGAGTTTAGTTTGAAAATAATCCCTCAAATTCTCGTAATGCCACATTCACATCCCAATTAATTACAGATAACTAAACACTCAACTTTAGCCAACGTTTTGGCCAGAATGGCGAATGTGGGCAAGCTAATTGCCAAGTAAGAACTGTCTGCCGGTCGGGTTATCTCAGCCATTCCCTTAACTTTGTCTGGTCACGCCCCTCTGATGTACAAGTTGCCTCCTTTTTTTACATCGCGTTTCCCAGACTCTGCCTTGGTTTGTTGACAAAAATTATCGCTGGCTGGTTGACGTGGTTAGCTGTGTCCTCAGCCCCTTCTGGCCCTTGGCGAAATTACAGTAATTAGCACTGTTCCCCCAGCAGTTTGCTTGTTTGGCGGTTTAGTTGGGGACAGTTGCAAATATGCTTATAATGATGATTTATGCGGTTCAGCGGGTTGTAGGTTGCGACTTCGTGGGATTATTTCAGGCGATTAAGGAAAAGTTGCATTGATAAAACAGATTTTTATTGGTAGGGGAAGAGGTGTTTATTTAATGAAGAATAAAACCTCAAACTTAAATGTACAGGTAAATACAGGCAGTTTCTGGTGACAAAAAAGATACAAAAATCATTGAAAACCCTTTAAAAAGCTGTCATAAATTAAGCTTCTTTACCAAAATATTTTAAAATGACTAATCGTAGCCAAGTTCCATATAAATTGTTAAACTGATTCAGATAAAGAAGTACCCTGTTATCTGTTATCAAATCTCTTAATACCAAAAATTCGAACGTAAATTCCCCCCAGAAATGTTCTCACTTACCCCAAAACCCAATGGCTATCAAAGTGGTTTATCAAATTGATTGCTTAACACCTGCCCGGGTTATGTACTTCAGATTAAGGTGGCACGACTTAAGCTAAATTTAAACGCCATTATCTTGGGCCCCTTGGTGCCGCGAACAACCCAGATAATTAATTGACTCTAAGTAATGCCCATTGACTGCTCACTCGCCAGTGTTTCGCACTTGGGATGGCTTCAATCGAGAGCCAAGCTGCTGGCAATTAACCGCAGCTCCTACATTAATCGCGGACCGTTGATGTGGAAGCGGATAATGCCGGTGACGACGACGAGGAGGCCTCGAGTGCGTCAACCGGCGAGGAGGAATAAGTGCAGAGTTGAGTGAAAATGCGAATCATCAAAGGCGAGACAGCGAAATAAAATTAATAAAGTGTAAGGCGATTCTGTCGCGACAGCAGCAGCAGCAGCAACGAGGATGAGGAGCTGCAAATCTCTTGTGCTCTCGGCGCGCGCAGGACATAAATCTGTCGAGGATTCCGGCTCAAAAGCCTGACCTGTCCGGAGACCCGAGTCCGCAGGGCAAACCCCCATTGCCTATAATCCTTTATTTTCGTTTTCAATTTGCTGGGAAAAGGCAAACAGAAAGTGTTAAAAGTATTTCTCATGCGGAAAATCCACAGCGACTGCCCAAGCGCTGACAAACTTTTCTCGCCCAGCCCCTAGACTCTCTGGGGACCCCTCCTCTGGCCAACCCCCCCGTTTGGCTCCTTCTCTAAGTGGCTGCGACACTTCTGTATGCATAATTTAAACAAAAGTCGCCGAAAAAATAGGGAGAACGAGAGCGGAAAAACAAGCAGTTGCAGCAGCAGCAGCAGCAACAGCAACACAAAAGTTGCAATTGCAGAAATTGAAAAATTTTCCCGCATAAAAATATGCGCACAGGCATGAAAAGTCCAAGGGAAAACAAAAGGAAAATCAGCAGAGTCCCTAGGACAGAATTTTTGCTGGTAATCTTGCTCTCAGCCAAGATGTCGGCAGAAGTGTCGTCGTCGTCGTCGTGCATGCTCGTTGTTGCTGTTGGCCAAAATGTTTATTGTCAAAAAGTTCCGCAGAATGCAGATTGCCACACGGGGCAGGGGTCACAGGGAACGTGGCGTCTCTTTTTGTTACCTCTTTTGGGTGATTTACCTGCCAACTTCAGGCACTTTCATCCTGACACATTTGTATTTCTCGCAAACAAAATCCAAAGTGACTAATTTATAATGAAGGTTGCCAGCTGAAAGCCTTGTTTACGCCAACAGTTACTTGGGCTTAATGTAATTGAATATGAATTATTATATGTATTTACATTGAAGTTAGTAGTTTAGAACTCTACCTTTATTATATTATTTATTTTATAACTATTTATTTGATCAACAAGGCTTTTACATAAAGCTCTTATTTTGTCGACAGAAAATCTGACAAGGTTTGTAAAATGGCTTAGAAAAGGTCTGCAGGTTAAACAGGCAACAAAAATAGTAAAATTCATTATCTGAATTTGTTTTAATATTTTATAAAATAAGAGTTTAAGCTTAGTTGGCTCAACTACATAATTTAAACATTATGAAGTCTTATAAAAAGGTGGGAAAACATGGACCATGCAAATCTACTTATAAACCTGGTTCACGTTTGGGCTTTGCGAGCTTTTGGAGAATTTTACATTTACTTTTTACTGCTTTTAACAGCAGTAAAAGCATTTGTTTAAACTGAAATGTATACAACAAATATCAAACTTGTATTTCAGCTTAAATTCTGGCAACGCCAATAGAAAGGCTTTTCACGAGGCTTTCCTCGGGATACTCCGATGTTTTCCCGCGGAAAATCAAAATTTTTCTTTATTATTTGCAATATATTTTTGGTCTGGAAATGGTGAAGGAGTCATTTCCGACCCTACAAATCATATATATTCTTGATTAGCATCAATATCCGAGACGATCTAGCTATGATGGACAGAAAAAAATTGTTTTCATTTTTTTTCAAAATTTTATAAGGGGTTACATCATTAAAATTATCAAAAATTATAGAAAAAGTTACATTTTAAAAATATGTATATGAAATTGCTGATTTGTTAATCTAATAACAACGAGCAAAGAACATCTTTCCGAATTGAAATTAAAGCCTTTTTGGCTTAGATATGAACTTTTAAATATTTTATATTCCAATAAATATTATCAAATAAATTAAAATATTTTATCTAAAATTTCTTTAATGCGCATATTTTAGGCATTCTTGTTTGTTTATGAAGGCCAAAAGTATTATTGCCAAGAGTCATACAAATTTTAATTCGCATTAAAATCTTAGTTTAAAAAACAAATCTAAAATATTAAAAACAATTTGAAAATCAAAATGTACACGATTTTACGAAACTTTAAAAAAGGTTGCATCCTTAAAATTGTCATTAAATAAAACAGAATTTCATATTTAATATTAATCAGTTAATAAAACAGAAATTTATATTTTAAGATTAAAGGTTTTATGCTTATTTATTAAACTAAATAAATCAAGCACAGAAAATACTCAGTTGGCTTAGTTAAATCAAATTTGCAATCACTTGCCTATGAAATTGAATCTCTGCGCTTATAATATTTACTTATGTATTTATGAACTTCGACCAAGTAAAGACGCAATTTTTAAACTTTTACCAATTTCATTACCCTCCTGAAAACAAGCCAAACCTAAATCATATAGAAACAATCGAGACAAATTTGCCATTTCCCATTTACTTAAATAAATGTCTAAATTCCTTGTAATTTTCATCCCTTTAACATTTCTCCAGGCAAACAACCTTTGATTTAAATTTAAATCTGTTGCCGGATGCTAAAAGTGTAAATACCATCAGCCATGAGCCAGGTTTTTGCAATTACTCAACTCGCCAGGGGAATTGACTCAAACTTTCTCAACCGGCAATTTGGGAAAGCTATGAACATGAAATGTATGACAAATTGCCATATTTTTACAGACACACACCGAAATCGAGCTGCAAAGTGGGCCACTTGATTCATTTGGCATTTATTTAAATTTGCCAGAAATTTGCAAGCTAATTTCATTGTCACAGGCCCGAATCTGGGCCATATTCGGTTGCTATTGCCATTTGGGGGTCAATTGTTATGTCTGACAGCGACAAATGTCAGAATGTCAAATCACTGGAAAAGCTGGCAAAACGAAAAAATGTTGGGCGAACAATTTATTTTATTTGCATTCCGCACAACGATGTGGGGCGAACGCCTAAAAATATGTCAGGCAAAATAACACAAAAATCCGCAAACAAACAAAACACATATGTGTCTGGGAGAAAGGAAAAAGTTACCAAATCTGTATATTTTTTTGTCGAGTCATTTTAATCCACTTTTCAAAATTTATTATGCAGAAACGTTCGAAAATGCCCAGCCAAACTTTGTGCTGGGAAAAAAATAGTGTTAAAAAAAAAAGGGACGAATATGTCTTATTGTCGGGTTACATTTTTGTTTTCGAGCGCAGACTAGAGCTGTCCACATGTTTTGGGAGTCATAAATCTGCAATTACCAGTCATGCCGGTTCGTCCCCCATTTTCCGGCGCCTGCAAAGTTGCAAAATTCACTTGATGCATCGCTTTGCCCAGTTAAATTTCAGCACTTTAAGCAGCCTCGTCGATGTGACATCTAAATTATGTTTAGACTCTGTTTGCCTGCCATTTGATTGGAGGCCCGTCTCTGTATCTCTCTGGGAAAGTTAGTTTGCTGGCCCGAAAAAACAAATAAACAAAGCAGTTGAAAAGAAACTTGAAGTTGACTAGTTGCCCCAGCCCCCCTTTTTTGCAGTTCATTCAGGACATTCTCCCTTGGTCTCAGGCTGTGTCTGTTTCTGTTTTCTGTTTTTTGCCAGCCGGTAATTTTTGCCATTTCTTGGCCGAGTCCTGGATGCTCGACTAACTTGTATGCGTTCATGCTTGGCAGCCAATTCAAGTCGTGTCACTTTGTTGAGTTTGTGTTGAGAGTTCGTTGAGTAACCGGCTCTCCCCCATTTGCAGCATTTGGCCCGGCTTTCACCGCTTGTAATTCAAATGTCAGGCAGTCAGTCATTCAGCCGGTCGGTCGGCACGTCAATGTGGGCCAAACTTGCTGCCAAGCTCTCTGGAAAGCCACTTGAGCCTTGCCTAGTGCTAGTCTCTGGTTGCCTCCAGTCCTCCGTTCTGCTCCAACTCTCCATCGTTCCATCTGCGGCTCCCGTTGGACAGGTGTTGTCTCATTGGTATCCCTGCAGTCTCGCATCCTTCCCCTGTGCGTGTGCGGTCTCTCCTAGTTTTTCCTTAAGTTTTCCATCCATCCAGCTTGCGGCCAGCAGGTTGATTCCTGTGCTCAGTACCCACAGCCTTGCGTGAGCCTGGGAAAAATAAATTATTTATTGAACTCGGTCGGACGAGCACACGAAAATTCCAAACACAATAAACTACATACATGGATAAATTGATTCTTGTTTAGTTTCTGGGTAATCAACTGTAGTCCTTTGCCAATCTCCTTCGATCAAAGGAGCAAAGGGCACTTTTGCTTGGGAGTAGCTTGTGAAAATATAAACTATGAGGCTGCTCTGGAAAATATTTATATATTTTATACATCAACTAAAAGGCTTTGAAATGTGCCTTGTCTGAACTTTCACAAATTAGTTTTCTCTTTAACAAATAGTTTTCAATTAAAAGCTGATGAAGGTTAACTTTGCAATGAACTGTCTAATCTGTAAAAATACCTTTAGGTTTAGGTATTCAGTACCTAAAAGGTTTGTATATTTAGTGGAGGGTTGTGGAAACTATAATAAAGCCTAAATTTACCGTGCTCAGGTATCATAAATGTAAACTTTAATGCCAAAGCTGTTAAACTTTGACTAATTGGCCAGGCAAGAGCTGTAAGGCTTCCTGCTGCCAAAGTGTTTAATCTGGCTAATAAACTGAGCTGCTCCCTGCGCTTAAATATTCACCCGAGTGAATTCATGGCGTTGCCATCTGGCTCAAGTATCCTTCCTGGGTTGTGTGCGGAGGTCCTTGCATTGTTCCCGCCAATGTTCACACTGCCGGCAGTTCACAACTCACGGCTTATGAATTTTGCGGCCTGTGGAACATCAGCTTCCAGCTCAGAATGGCCGGGAGCGTATAAATATCCGGGAAGCCGAGCAGCTTGGCAGCCAGAGGATAGGTCATGGTCTTCCCAGTGCCATAAAACGCTGGCTAAGTGAAGCTAAAAACGGGTTAAATTGCAATTACGTGCCGGCAACTTGCCCCCGAGCATTAGAGGGGCCGCAACATGTTGATTGTCCGGGCAGCGGCAGAAGGGTCGCCGTCGCCTCCTAGTTGTGGTCGTGGTCGTGCTCCTGGCGGCACGGCCACACCTAGCTACGTGTGTTCCACCTTGGCCACTGACTGGGCATAAATTCAAGCAGAGCCCTGGCCCGTTGCAGAGCCGGAGACGTGCCGGTTATCTACGGCCCTGCTGCGTCTGCGGGTCTACAAAGTTTTTAATTAAAAAATGCAGTCGCTTGGCTTTTAATTTCTATTTTCTTTCATTTTTGTTGTGGTTTTTTCGTTGCAGCTGGCCCTGGCGTACTTGCATATTCCGTAAAAAATCGATTCCTATTGCCAAATCAATCTGCATATTAACAAATCGTAAAGAAATACAAAGCAAGTAGTAAATATGTACATAACTTTTGACGTAGAAGTCACAGCCTGTTCTTGTCGTTTCTCTCTGGGAAAGTTTTTGGTCATGGCCCTTGCTTGCACTTTCCAGCCAAAGGAAAATTGAAAAACTAATTTCCAACAAGCACAAAATCAAAGCAAAAAGCCTCGCTTGCATCTGTGAAAGGAAAAATTCGGTTTGCATAAAATTACCATAATACAATTTCGATAATTTCCACAAACTATGTCGTTGACAGGGGGGAGCGGCAGAAGAAGTGCGCCCAACTTGAGCTGCAACTTGGCTTAACTCGACTTGACTTCTGCCGGCATTTCCCGCTCCCCAGGATCCAGGCCCCCAGGATCCTGTCCCCGCCCTTGGGCGATGACAGTGTGAGCAACAACGTGTTAACAAGTATTTCCCCCGTGGACCCACATTTTTGTTCGCTTCCTAGGACTTTTTTGGCACCTAGAGTGAGAGTGACTGTGACAGCAAGGCGACAGCGTGTGGAGCCATCAATCATGGTCCTTGTGACGTGTTTGGTCTTTACCGCCTAAGACAGCGGCGGGTTCAAGGCTGTTGACTTGACGCAAAGGTCAAACCGAGATTTATGAGGTGATTTTCAGCAGCCTGCAGGTGAGAGCAGCTTCCAGCTGCAGAGATTTATTGAAGATCTTAGAATAATCTATTTGTAAGGTTTCTTTACAAATTGGGATTCCATTTTTGGCAAAGGGAAAATGGAAAACTTAAGCAGTAATGCTAATATTCACTGCAATTGGTACATTTGCATGTAAACTATCATAAAATGTAGGCTTATCTCTGTTCTCTTGGTTATATCTTATCATCACTTGAAGATAATACATGTAATTACGTTTTCACACCATAACCAGATAAGTTGCTTTATACTCGAAAGTAAGTATAAAGAGTCTACGCCAGTCATCTCACAAGGCAGTATTTGCAAAATGTTCATTAATTACTCAGTACTTTGGTTGGCTTTCAGCGTGATTTCTGTGATTGCACAGGGTAAGAAAGTTTTACATTCTTAAATGTATATTTAAATTACATTTTAAGATAGCTTTATAGATCACTTAATATTTATTTAAATATTTTTATACTTTATTCGTTTAGGATCACGGAGTGTAAGCCCCTCACAGTTTCTAAAAATCGGCAGTGGATCCTATTACATTGAGACTGTGACTAGAAAAAACTGGTTTGCTGCCTACGAGTCTTGTCGTCAAATAAACGCATCCCTTATCGCCTTCGAAAGCCTGGAGGAATGGAAGTTGGTAAATCAATACCTTCGAGATATGCAAATCTATAGAAAATACTGGACAGCCGGCACAGACTGGGCGGAGCAGGGAAAACATGTTTGGTTCTCGAATGGACAGCCGCTGTCGCAGGACATTTGGGCAGCCGGAGAGCCGAATAATTACAAAGGAGACGAACGCTGTGATGAGGCAGGACCAGGAATAGTGCCTTGGCTGAATGACATTGTTTGCTCGACACTGAGGATCTACATTTGCAAGGCGCCGGAGGCACAGGAACAGGCACAGCCTCAGACACAGCCACAGACACAGCCTCAGGCGGAGTGTCCCAGAGAGTCCTTGAGAAGATTAATTTTAATAAAGAGCTTTTATCCGGGAAGCTGAAGCTAAGAGCGACGTAGAGAATTAGTTGTAATATATTTATAAATTTTAGAAATATATTTATATTTATAAGATATATTTTAAATAACTTATCAGTCGGTTATCTCATTTTCCCCATTTGCCTTTTTCTATTTTTCCCTTTACTGGGGGGCACAAACTCTCGTATATATAACAGCCCTCAAGATTTTCCATTCTCTATTTGTATTTCCAAGTCGTATATCATTACACCTCGCTGATATGTCACACCATATCGCATTATATCGTGGGCGTATCTCCAGCCCCAAGTGTTTATCCCAGAGATGCCAAAGTCTTTTGTAGGAGGAGTAGAGGAGCGGCTGACAAACTTTGGCTTATGCACAATTCAGATTGCATTGTCAGCAATTTTTCCATTTTTGACTTTTTCCACATGCCAACTTCTCGACGAGCTATTGTTTTTTTGCTGCTTCCCCTATTTTTTCTATTTTTTTGTGTTATTTTCTAGCTTACGCGCTTCGCCCGCACAGCGTAGACATGACAAATGATGTCAGCGCCCGTGCATAGTTTTCCGGAAAGGAAAACACAGAGTCGGGAGTACGGATCTCCTCCTGACAGTGTTGAAAAATGTGCGATGGAAAATCAACACAAACATTTGCCGCGGCAGCAGCAAGCAAGTTGGCCGCACTCGGGCGTGACATGTCGCGCTAAAAGTTTTTCCAGCGCTTGGAATCCCAGCGGAAAGTCCAACTTGAAGGGAGAAAGTTTCCAAGTCATATGAGAGGGCATTGATTATCATAATTGCAATGAGCTGGAGCTCTGAAAGTCAAACGCCAACTAATGTGGGGGGAAGCCGGAATGAAATATAAAAGGCAAACATGAAAAGAAACACTTAATCCGCCAGAGGAATTACTTTATGAACTGACATCCTCAAATGGTTTATTTTAAGCAAAGAGATTTCAATTTAAAATTAGATTTGATTTACTACGAGACTGAGGCTATAAATATTATGAAAATCGCATTTAAACAGAGAGCAAGGGAGAATTTATATCAGCTAGAATTTTACTGAAAGTGGGAAATAGCTAAACAAAAATATTTTTTCATATTTATACCCCTTCCCTCGCCGAATCCTTACAGCATTGAGACATATCGTCCTTCAGCCAAGTCTGCGAGAAATCTTAGAGGTCTCTGGCCAATCCTAGTTGCCCTTTGCTGGCACGCATCTTAAATGTAATTTGCATTTGAGGCAGGACGACGGCACAGCAGGGAAACCGTCTGGATTAAGGACTTAGCCTCGCTCTCCTTGTCCCACCCCCTCCCCCATCTACGGCTCCTTGGGCTAATTATAATTGTCTGTCTGGCCGGACACCGTCTGATTGTGAGAGTTGTGCCTGGCTGCGCTTAATTTGAGTTGCCGCAAAATGACTTTGCCGGCGCTCAAGATGTAATTAAATTTTGACATCAACCGTCCGAGCTGCGACAGAGCACAAGTGTTTAGCATTTGAGGATCATTGACTAGCATTGCGATTTGCATTAATAGCAAATGGCAAAGAGATGAGGTTAAGGGAACATTTAGTTTTATTTATCATTTTAACTTGAAACAGAGCTGCCCATATAGAAGCCACGTCTGCCTTAAAGGTAAAAAGCGATCAGCTTCGTCAACCTTTGTGTGCTTCCGGGGTCCTTTCTGAGCAGCTCTGCTTTAATAGCCATTATAAATCCAGTCCCGGCTCACTTCCGCTTTAAACTTCATCCGGGAAAGCCTTTCGGTGCAGTTTTTTCTGTTTTTCCTGGCAGGAGTTCTCCTTGCTCTGCATCGCCTTAAAATACTTACGCTTCGGGGCAAATGTGTGTCAATAAGCAGAACTTGGTGCTGGCCGGCGTCTCGAGCTGCACTCATCTCCATTTGAGCCATAAAGCTAAGTAACTTAAGCACAATGCAGAGCAGTGAAAGCGAGGGAAAGCGAGGAAAAGCTGCGATGCGATGCGATGCGATGCTTTGCTGGCCGGTCGGGTCGGAGACGGGCAACTGGCCAAGTTATCATAGAAATGAGTTATTTGTTAGATCCATCATCTTGAATGCATAAAGGAGAAAACGCGCAAAATTCCGTCCGCCTTACTGGCAAAAGGAACGACGACTGACCGCGTCCACATAATCAAAAAGCAAATTGCATGGCATGAAAAAAATAAACATAAATTTCAACTGTAGACTATAAAGCAGCTAAAAGCGAGCAGAACAAATACAAAACGCAGGGAAGGAGCATTCTTTTTGGCGGAAACCAGAAACTTGTTAACAAAATTGCACCGAGTTCATTGACAGTTGATTGTGAGTGCAAGTGCTAGTTTCTGTTTTCCGGCAGAGCAGCAAATATTTATCGGGGCAATAATCTGGGTGCTTTGAACAAGGGTTTTAGTTTTTAGGTACATTTAATGGTAGTATTTAAGCTACAAATTAAAGGTGAAGGTTCTTAAGTTGATTAGTAATCTTTTTTAATACTTAAACAACACTTGAGTATTTAAAAATAAAATAAGTGAGTCCAGACCTTTAGAAGTATTTTATTTATTGGGGTTTCCATAAGATACAAATTAGAAGCCGCAATAAAACCAACTCTTTTCTCTTTAATATTAAAAAATATCTATAATTTTTGTAGTTTAATTTTCAGTAAGGAAATGGTTTCCCTTAATATATACCGGTGTCCTTTGCCGATCGTTTGGCTGCAACTTCCGTCCGCATTTCCGGTTTGCTCGAAAACTGTAGTCTACTTAAAAGGGCAACCGTTGCGCGAACCTAACGAAATTCATTATCAAAAATGGCTCGAGGCACCTGGCAACAGGACGAAGGACGCCGGGATTGGAGTGGCTAGGCGGGAGCTCACCTTAAAGTTCCCGTTCCCCCAGCTGCCGTGGCTAATGAACGTTGGCCGGGTGTTGGGGAGAGGGCAATAACGCGGGTCGCCACCGAAATGTCAACTGGCGCATGCCTCTTGGGCAAGTAATTATGTTTGATGACCTGGCGGTCGCCGCTCGCTCTCTGTCTCTCCTTTTAGTTGGGCTAAAAAGTGAATCAGACGAAGGGGACGGAGGGATAGTCGGCGGAAGCAGCGTTAAGATTATAATGCAAATATTGAATGGCTTCGCCCATCTTTATTTCGCCCAAAGTAATACGAGAAACTTTGCAAATCAGTTCGTAGTTTGGTTTGCCAATTTGTTGGTTTATCGGTCTTCCCATTAATTGCAGTTTAAACTTACAAATGAAACCATTTTATTTGGTTTATTTCTTTTTTGCTACTAATGAAATTATTAGGGAATTTGCCTTTGATATTTGAAACTTCTGCCTGCCGTGCTTATTCCTCAAATCAAGCAAATCGTCTTTTAAACATATGGTAAATTTTAAAAAATATTTAACCCAGTTAAAAAAAGAACAAAAAAATAAATGCATTTAAAAATATTAAGTAAAATCTTCAAAATAAATTGAACACTATAAATTGATTTCAAAATAAGTGTTTCAACTTTAATTCAATTTCGAAAAATTTTAAATTTCTATCAGCGACATCTAGCGTGTAATAGTTAAAAAAGAAAAACATAGACTCAAAGCTCAGTTATAATACTTTATAGGAAATATATAAAATGTACCTAAGTTATAGCGTGTAAAATAAATTAACGAAACATTTTTTATTACTATAAACAAATACAAAGAACACGAAAACATTGAACATATCAAGAAATATAGAAAATTACATGGAAAAACCTGAAATTAGCCCTAAATTTAAGTTCATAGAAAACTCGTAAAATTATAATTAATCCAGCAAAAAATATCATAGCTCTTGAATAGTTAACACTGCATTTAATACTTTCTTAAGCAAAGCGTAGGAATTATGAAGCTAAAATACAATATTAAATATATAAAAAACATGGATTAACAACTCAAAAATAACGTAGAAAATGCTAAATATAGAAATAAAAATATCGCATAGAACATAGAAACATGGTGAAAAAAAATAAACACTTTCCATTCTCTGCAGAACATAGCTTTCTATTTAGAATATTTAGAACAGGAGATACATTCATAGAAGAAGCGAAATATAGAAAACAGAAGCATTGGATAAAACATTGAAACATTAATATAGAAATCATAGAACGTAAAAACATAGAACATAGTCAAAGAAAGCTAAACATATCCTGCATTCGTAGGGATATCGCATAGAAACAAACAATAATCGCAATTTTTAAATAAAACTGGTTTTTACTTTGCTTCATGTAGAGTTTAACTTTTTGGGTTACTTTACATACAAAGCTTAGTTTACTGCCGCCACAAAAAACAATTCTTTACAGCTTGTAAATTTAGGGCTGCTGTAATGTAAAAAAATCTATAATTAAGAAATAGTGGCATAAAATAACTGGCCTAATTGTACAGAGTAGCAGACATTTTAATAAAAAACAAAAATACAAAAATTTATTGAAGTAAAAATTACTTACCATTCTTTTCAGAGAATTATTCATAGAACCATTTTATTTCTTTAATAAACAAATAAATATTTTAATTCAAAGAATACCCAATCGGTGCTTTAATTAACCTTTTGCTTCTCACTAAAAAACTTCCCATTGATTCCAAATCTTGCCCGCCTTCATTAGTTATTTATATTTTCATACCGTTTATTTAACTTTAATATGAATGATCAATATTTCACAATACTTGAATATCCGATAACGACCATTTGATCGACATTTTTGTTGTCCAACAAACTGAATAAACATAATATCTCAGATAATATGTGGCATTTCTTAATATGTCAATTTCTTTAAAGGTATATGTATATGTGGGTGCATGTCAATATTACTAAACGTCAAACGAAACGATATGCATTTCCTACATACGAATGATAGGATATATAATTATATAATTATATCATCTTTAAATTTTTCTTTCGTGTATAAGGTATTATTAAATATATATATTTGTTCTTTATGATTCCTCAGGGAATTTATCAATTTAGGGACAAACTTTGTCGCAAAACAATGCTGCGCTGGTGCAGGTATTTTTGTTTTTTAATTTTTGTAGTTCTTAAAAAGTCCTTTTGTTCCAATAGTGCCCATGTAAATATATAGAAAAGTTCTGGTTCCCTATAGACTGTGGTAACATATCCAAAAGAAGCCAGGCGACATTTTCAATGCAAATCAAAATATAAATGGGGGGTTTTATATGTACATAGATGGGTTGGAAATTTGTACAGATCAAGCATAGGCAGCCCCCTGAATATATGTATATTATATTTCCTTTTAGGAACTAGGCTGTTTTCTTTGCCCTTGTGAATGATTATATCTAGGGATTGATTAGGGGCCTATAATATCAACATTAAGTAACATTTTGGTGCATTGATTACGTGGCTTTATATTTTTACAATATTATTTATGACCTTTAAAACTGACAAACAACTGAATGAAGTTCGCATTCAGCCATGTATAATATATAGTGTACAAAAAATAAAACAAATAAACCGCCATTCACATGAAGCACACAAATCAAATGTATTTATCGTGTCTGTTAAGTTGCGCTCTGTCTTTTACAATTTGTAATATGTATAGCTTTATATATCTATAATTTTATTTGTTTCTAGTTTATTAGTTGCTTTTATTTAGCTGCAAGTTGAAATAACTTTAAGTTCATTCATGTCTTCTTTTTTTCCATTTCGTTTTTTGTTTATTTTTAAATTATATTTATAATTTAAGTATAATACATTTTGTACAGATTTAAACATTAAACTAAATAATAAAAGATTTGATAGATAAACACGGTATTCCGCTGACACTGACGACATTGACAAAATAATAATAATTGGCTCTAAGACATAGAGGTTCCTAATTAGCAACGTACTCGTAGATTTATTCATTTAATCTAAACTCTTAGTGGGATCGATCAACAAGTAGTGGAAGGGTATTACCAAAGTATAATACAGATTTGCCTTTAAGTTTAAATGGTGCCGTTTTGTAGGATTTTTTTTTTTTAGTTTTCTTTACTTTGTAGTTTTTAATTTGCTTTATGGTGGTCTTCGTGGGTAACTTGGTAGCTTGGTCAATTGTTTGTGGGCAGAGTGTGGCTGAGGGTCCAAGGGATCTTATACTGAATCAGTCGTAGTCACCAGGGAGGGCGGTTGCCATTAGCTAGATTATCTAGATAAACGAGTCTTAGGGGCCCTCCTTAAAGTCTGATTTCCGGTATAAGATCTCTTAAGAGCTAATGAATTCGTTTTCTTGCGTTATTTTGAAGCAGCGTTTTGAGTTTTGGCCTAGTGCTAAGCGCCACAAGTTGGTGTGTTTACTGTACGTATAAATAGCTGTATCTTAGGTTCTCTATTTGCATATTTCAACATTAGTTATGTTTGCGTTAAGTATCTCTGATAACCTCCATCCATCATCCATGCATCCACCCATCCTCACATTCTCGACCTCTGAACATCTGTGCTGGGCCCGCTGCTGCTGCTGCTCCTGTACTTTAAACTAAGTTACGTTTTTTTCAAGCGAACCACACTTTGTCCCCCTGATGATCCCCGTTCCTTTGCTTCCTAGAGCTGCACCTGGAATGTCTGCGCCGGCGCCTTGGGCGGTGAGATGAACGGATTGGTGCTGTGCCTGGCCAGCGGCGAGCGTGAGGTGCTCGGCATCGGCATATCCGGTGACAGTTGCTTGGCCGCCGCCACATTGGCCGCCCACTCGGCATCGAAGGGATCATCCGGACCGCCGCCGCCTCCTCCTCCAGTTCCACTGGCCAGCGTTTGAGCTCGACCCACATTGGCCAGGTAGCTGGGCCGCTTGGGTGCTGCCGGGGAAGTACTGCGCACCACCTGACCCAGCCACTGCTCGGCATTGGGCAGCTCCGTGGCGGCCTCGATGCCCTGCTCCGACCGCGTGGGCGACTGCTGCGAGTGGAGCGTCTGGTATGTGGGCGTTGTGCTGACCACTCGCGGCGTCACCTGCGCCGTGGGCGTGGCACTGTACGAGATTACATGCTGGCCCTGCTTCTCGGCGGCAATGATGTTCTGGTTGATGCTGCGATTGTTGTTAAAGTTCAGATCATCGCCGGCGGCCAGGAGAGCGTCCGACTGAGACAACATCGACAGGCCCTGGCTGAGCTCCTGGCACAGCTGGCTCACGGAATCGGCGGCCACGGCGGCGGCTGACTGTTCCGCTCCAGCTCCAGACTTGGCCGGCGACACCTCGGCAATGGGCGAGACACTGCGCAGCGGCGTCTGCAGCGGATTCCCGGCGGCGGCGGCGAGGAAGGCTCGCTGGCGATCGGCGTTGGACGGAAGATCGTTGACGCGCAGCGACATCTGGCGCTTGAACGGCGACTGGCTGCCGATGGTGCTCAGGCGGAAGGAGCTCTGACGCTCCAGCATGTTGGGCGTGGCATGGGGACGTTCGATGGCGAAGGGATTGAAGGGCTTAACGGTGGCCGCAGGTGGACCCCCAGGCATGGATCCTGACCCTGGACCGTCTACACTGCGCTCATTGGTGCCGACGGTGGCCATGGCCAGGCGTTCTGTAAGTGTCTGCTGGCGGAAGGATCCGGTGCGCGTGAAGGTCGAGTTCTTGGTGTCAAATGTCATCGTCACTCCGCACTCTTTGTCGCGCCGCTGCTTCCGCTCCAGGCACACGGCAAAGGCGCAACCCACTGCATGGGACAGACGCTCGCCGGAGTCCTTGCAGGCCAGAAAACCGTGGCACATCCAGCGACGCGTGGTTCCATCGCGGCAAATGTAGCTGAAGCCGCGCTCGTGGTTGCGATCTGGCGCACAGAAGCTGACCTTTTCGATGGTCTGGTCCACAATCAGGCCCTTGGTCTCATCGTCCACCACACGCAGGCCATCGCCGCTGACATGGAGTAGTCCGCGGACAGGACGACGTCGGGATTGCTAAATAGGGAAGAAATCAGTTAGTCAACGCTTTTGATTGGTTGTTTCTTAGTAGGAAGGAAACAAAGATCAGGTTTGATGTCTCATTTGTAGTTTCGCAGGGCATCCCTGATTCTCTGTTTCCTCCTATAAATAAGAACCTTCCATCACCACTTACCCTGAGGACCTTGAGCGCCTCCTCGCAAACCTGCATGCCGCGCGACTCGAACACCTCCACGCAGCCCAGATACTTCACCGAGAAGGAGCAGGTGGCCGATCGCACAGCCTCCTCGTCGGCCTGCCACTGGTGCGGCTTGGAAGACTCCGGAACGCGATCCTTGCGACGACGGAACGAGTCGCGAAAGGAGCGACGCAGACGATCCATTTTCTTCGGCGATTTCTTGCTAAACCGGAAGGAGGCGGATTTCTAAAGAGCACACAGGATACATTTTGTACAATCGTTAGTTATGTAAACAACATTGAAATATAAAGAGAGGCAAGGAGAGATCGAAACAAGTGCTAGTGTATGCTATGCAACATTTCCAACCCCGGTAGTTCGGAGTTCCGAGCTCCGAGTTCCGAGTTGTTTGTCAAAACCTACCCCATTTTTAACGTCCCCGAATTTTCCGCGTGTGAAGCCGCGCTCGAGTGGTTCGTGCGTGTGAGACGACGAGTTTCCCATGGCCTCGCCTGTGCTCCGATCCTAGGCGTGAGTAAATTCTCCTGGAGAACCGTTATAAGCGCCGGTTGACAGCGTTGCCAGGTGGCAATGCGATTCTCGAGTGTGATGTGTGTGTTGCGTTGCGTGTTGTCTCGTGCGAAATTGTATTCCCGCTTGTTTATTGATCGCTTATTGGCGCAATTTTATTTGTTCATTGAATTTGAGTTATGGTTTTTGATTAAATTAAATTGATGGGCGAGATCTGAAAAATGTTTATAAATGGCTATAGTCACAGTTGAGGGGGGATAAAAGCAAAACACAGCTCTCGTTATCAGTGCTGACGTCGTCATAGTCTCCAATATGCGTGAGTCACAAACCGCTGGCAAGTTTTTCTCCCTCGTTTCCCTATCGCTATCGACACATGAAAGCACTCTGGCTTATCGGCTCAGAATTTTGATTCAACGCCCCCTTGCATTTTGTCATTGAGCGGAGATCAGAAGTGCCCTCGGGGATATAGCAACCATTGTCCATTAACCACACGGGAAAAATGTCATGACAAATGTATTGATTTCAAAAGGGAATATATTATTAAAAAATAACACTGATAAACACAGTTTTTTTTAGTGAAAGCACAGAGCCTGGGAAATTTTATATTTAAAGTTTGAAAAGAAATTTCCATTTCAAGTCTTCAAGTATAATTTCAAAAATTTATTTATTTGTTTTAGATACATTTTTAATGCAATAAAGTATATTTTTTTAAGACCCTCATTTTGTCATAAATTTCATTTAATTGTATAATTCAAGCAGGAAACATTTTCTTTCTTACACATTTTATATCAGTTTCACAAGAGCTCAATTTAAAAAGTCCATAAGTAGATACTCTATTTTAACCCGTAAAAACTTAATTTTCCAGCTTTGATAATTCTATTTCATAATTTTCACTTTCGAATTTATTGTCTCAGTGTACGATCTACCATACATTAAAAGCTTTTCACGACGAGATACCACCAAGCACAACCTCCACTTGGCCTGGCCCGAACTAGAACTGAAGTCAAGAGGAGCAATTAATGCCAACGGCCTCCCATTGCTTATCGCACAATGGGCGTGGCCGTGTCGAGTGTCTCACGTAATTGTTTACACACATATTTAATATTTCATTTTTTTTTTTTCTGTTTTTCTTTTTTAGCATTTATTTGCCTTGACTTCGGCCAGGCTTTTGTTTTCCCAGCGCTGCGGCGACACGGCTGACATTTTTGTGACTTTATCACATGCCTCGTATTGCGGTAAATTGTTGATAAACTAAAGCGTCCGTAATTATCGCAAAATCATAACAAAACTTTTGTATATTTTTTCCCCCTTTTGGCTTTGGCAAAATAATGTGTCCGACTTTGATTTTGTCTGACTTTGACGAAGATGCACAAACTTTAGATATTTCAGGGGATATTATTTTTTGTTCAAGCTTAAAATTTAATAAATAAACTTGCAAAAGATAAAGGCGTTCAAACAAACTTTGTTTTTAGATCTACAAAAAAAGGAAGAGATTATCTAATATTTATATGAATTAAATAGGGTAATCTCAGAGCTGTTTGCATGTCTAGATCTCGCAGAACCCGAGCACGAGTGGCAATATATAATAGGTACTGTTTTATGGCTTTCCCACACCACACTGCATTTTCGTAAAGTTTTTCCGAGCCCCAAAGATCTCTCACAGCCATGTTAATTGACCAACTCGAACGAACGGCTAATTGGGCCTATTTGTCCAACTAATTTGTGGCTCTCTGAGCCCAGAATTTAAAGTTCAGTTTCCAAAACGTGTATCGAATTCCGCTGCAACTTGACTTTCCTCTCGCCAGGCACTTAAGCCGCTGTAACTGTAAATGTTACGAAACCAGTTTTTACCATTTGATTTACCCCCCCAAAGTATTTCGTCTCAGTTTATTTGGTGACCACAACGGGCAAGGGCAGCAGCAGTACCGCAGCTTTGCTTTGACTTGGCTCTTGGTTTCGTGTTCCCTGGTTTTCTGGCTTCATTAGAAGGGCGTTGACTCTCCTCCCGGGATGCTGCTTGACTGCATTTTTACCCCTCCCACAACATCTAAGCCCACATAAGCCGGCTAATCGAATTGTGAACACGCAAAGCATCTAAACATTCTGAAAAGTGGGTCAGAGGTTTATGGGAAAAACTGCTGCCGAAGAGGAGAGATGATTTACCAGAGCTCTTGGCCTTTGGCTTCAAAGTTTTCCACCAATAACAATAAAGAAGTGCATAAATTCAGAAGCCCGAGGGCGTCATCTTGGCTGCTGGAAAACCGCTGAAGGACGCAAGTCTACATATTTTCCTATTTATTTTCATGGAAGTCACAGCTGAGTGGGTTTAAATGGCAAAATATTATTACTATAATGCCTTATGCTGTGCAAAAAAATAAAGTAAAAAATAAGCTTTATTCCCCATTAGCCTTAAGTATGGCCAATCTGCAATAAATTTTGTTACTATCCCACCAGAAATTCCTTAACTAACCACTTTAAGACGCCATTAAAGTTAACAAGAAAAGCTCGAAAGTTTTTTAGAAACCATGAATCATGGCTTACGCATGTCTTCGGCAGCAGCAAAAATAAAATCCAAATCACGCACTAAAAGTAAACATGATTTCAGAAATGACAAGCAATCCGTCGGTGGTTATGGCCTATCGGAGAAGGGTTTGGGGTGTGGGTCACCACCACCAGCCGGAAGGGTTCATTCAACCAATAATCGAGACACGAAACAGGTTCCAGCCGTAAAAAATCTGTGTACGTGTTTGCACGAGAATCAGATCCGACTGCAGTTTGCTTTGATAAAAAAATGAATGAACAAAAATAATATAAAATATGGCAGGCGAGAGATGTGTACTTGTTTCTTTATCAATGTTTACCCTGATACCGGCCATATTTATTTTCTCTTTGTGATATGCTAATTAATAGGGGTATTTTCCACGATTAAGGTAAACAGAGAAGGCTTTCCTAGTAGATGAAGAAATACTCCTAACACATTATGTAAGCTGTGAGTAAAGTAGATCTTCTGACTGACAAATTAATCGCTTCACAAATTTAATTTTTGTCTGCCACTTCGTTGACCTCTAACCACTCTTCTTGTACACATTTTTTTTGCCACGACAACACTCACTCTCCCTAATTAATTCATTAAACTCTTGCAGAGCTGCCCAGTGCTCCTCCATAAATCATGGGCCACATTTGTCGGTCCATCCACTGGGCGGGCGATGACATGAGCCAACTGTGAAATGCCGTGCTAGAATATGGCGATATTTTCCAGTTCGTTTTTAATTTAGCATTAAACAATTAACCCTGGGATGACAAAACAAGCGCAGTCAATGACACTTTTGTGTGTGTATCGGCGTGTAGCATGTAGAAGTGTGTAATTTGTGTTGCATAACCACAATCAAGCCTCGATATATAGAGTGGGTGTCCGTCCGCCCGATGTAATTACATTTTAGCTGTGACTGTGCGCCCTCAAAAGGCCAACGACACTTGTTGCATTCGGTGGCGAGCCGATGACTCCTCCAACAGTCTAGGCAACTGGCAGGGATGAGTGCTTGTGGCACCTCGGAAATCCCATTGGAAAAGTTTCAGCTTTTCATCCGGCCGAAAGGCAGGCTCCCACAGGCTTTACCATCATCGAAGCTTTCACATTTCTATGGTAGAGTTAGAAATTGCAGCATAGTTATGGATTTTTGATTTAGAACAGACACAAATGGGATACGCCGGATAAAAGCAGTAGTTTTGCTGGCAGATTAAATGGAAGTCACGTACTGGGCTTGAGGTTGGAGTTAAATTGGGATTTTGTTTAAGATATTTAAATTCTCTATGCTAAACTGAAACCACTAAACTAAACGTATTCTACTCTATTTATTTGGTTAATCAAAAATTGATTAAATTCTTGTTTAAAATGTAAACATTTTCAGACTAAAGTAGCCTTTTTAAAGTCTATTTAAAAATTTAATGAAAACACTACTTCCTATTTTGCTAAATTTCACACGCAAAGTTCCTTGTAATAGAAAACTTTTTAATATTAAAAACTGATTGAAAACTTCCCAAGGTTTTCCCATTATTTATCAGCACTTTTAAGTGTTCGTTGCATAGTTTCTCCTCGCCGCTGTCAATGTCAGAACTCACATTACCAAATGCACTTTGTGAAATTTCACACGCCGCCATGCTGATCATGATGATGGTCAGCAAAGGATACACATTTTATGGCTTCCTTTCCTTCTCTGCTAGTACTTGATATAAAATTATAATTATTCCCGCCATACGCTTCTCCGTCTGTCTGTCTGTCTGCAGTCCTTCGATTTTTTGTAGGGACAGTGGCTTGGCTAGGGGCGTTATCAACCACCGCACCACCTTCATCGAGTGTTCCTCTCCTCGTCCTGCGAGGGTTGCCCTCAACTTCTGGAATTTATAATTTTTAATGCTCTTCCTTGTGTCGACGGTGGTCGTGGGAACTTTTCTGTTGCCTTTTTTTTGTATTTTTTGTTGTAAAATAAATTTGAAATATATCAGCCAACGTTTTGTGTGAATATTTAGTGAAGCAATTAAATGCTGCTTATTGTGTGTGAGAGCACATTTTTATAATTTTTTATGGCTGGTGGGAGCTCAACGATAATGACTTCAATTAGGCAACGTAATAAGGTGCAATGAGGCATGACCCCAAGGATGTTGTGGGCGGCAGTAAATTATTTGTTTGGTCCTTGGGAGATTTAAAAGGATTTTTGTGAGGGACCCAGAATTTAATTGTTTTGTGAATTAAATTTGGAAAATTATAAAAACTAAGGTAAATGCTTGAGAAAACGTACCAAATTTATTTGTAATCAAACTTCCTTATTTAATGGCTTATAAAATCAAGAAAACATATTTATTAATTTATTTTCTCTACTTTAAATCCCTTTGGAGTTAAGTTAAGAGCTCTCACGTCAAACACTGAACTCTGTGGCAAGCCATAAAATCTGACGCAGCCACGTCTATAAATTCAGCTTTAACTCCCTTGGAGATACGTAAGTTAATGCCGATGAGCTTGTCTAAATACTTTTTAATTCCATGGGGCAAAGGGGAATGCGGAGTGAAGTAACCGCTCGACTTCTGTGCCAGCCAAAAAGTTCACTTGATAATAAATCAGCTACGCTAACCCTTTCCCCCCACTCTTTCGGTTGGCCAAATTAAAGGAAGTGCGCAAAGAATTCGCAAGACCAAAAAACGCCGAAAAAGGTTTCACGTAAATAATGAGACAGCAACAAAAGATCTCACAGCATCTGGCGGAGTTTGCGGATTTTCAGGGGAAGTATGCGATTTTTTTTCTCTTCTGTTTTCTTTCGGTGACGCATTTAACTGTACAAGCTCCTCTACAACGTCTTACAGTTAAATCCAAGACAATGACAATAGGAATAGGAATAGGAAGCCGGCAAAGGGTAGAAAATAATTGTGAAAAACGCAGGCATGGGATTTCGGCTAAAGTATCCTTCGATCTTGGGAATCCTGAGCCTTGCTTCACGCACCGATGCTTAGCTATTTCACACGCTGACCCAAAATGCACCCCTAAAACGAGGCGAATTCCAGTGCACCCAAGTCCTCGATGTCCTCTATGGCCTATGCAAGCGTCCTAATTACTAGGCGAAGGACCTGGGGAGGTTTGCCAGGGGAATGCATCATCCATGCATAGGTATTGTTGAGAGTGCGCATAATTATTAGCTGTCAATTGGGCGTTGATCTGACCATTATGTTACCTGGTTCCAAGAGGGTACAATATCCATGGACTTGGTAGGGGGTGTGTGGGAAAAAGCAGAGTGTGTGAGAATAAAAATAGGGATGTCTGGGGATGCTGAGGAGATGCAAAAAAGGAATGAATAGAAATGCAACTGTCTGACAAGATGTTTCCCTTGAAAAGCAGCTTTGGAATTGTCAAAGGATCGTGTAATGCAAGGAGCCTATTTTCAAAACAAGGATATATCAGAACCTGATTTGATTAGCATTAAAATATAAATAAATAAACCCTTCAAAAATATATATTTATTAAAGAACCTTTGCGAAAATGTAGCTTTCTTTTTAAGCCTGAAGCCAAACCAATCAATATATATGCAGTATCCCTTATACCACACATACCTAACTCCAACCACACCACATCCTTTGATAAAACGAACTCCAATGCGAGCAGAAAACACTCGAGAGAAACCTCAAAAACCCAACGAACGGAAGTAGAAATGCAGGCACACAAAAAATAAAAATAAAAACAATAGGCACGCCTGAAAGGTTGGTTCTTGTTTGCCTGTATGCCATATACCTTTTACCATATACACATTTATGTACCTCATAAGAAGTGTGTTCTGTCCTGGCAAACACGGGACATGCGAACGGAGGAAGCATTTACAGCGGGTCGCAGTTCGAAATATTTCGAAATTGTTTGCATCTGTCGTTCGACTGCCAGCAGTTGTTTTCCTGCTGCCTGGATCCTGGCATATGTTTGCTGCACGTGGCTAAGGATTCTCGAAGGATTCTCTGCCCTTTTTCTCTCTGGTCCTTCCTTGTTAAGTGCCGCCTTCTGTTCTCGACATAGTGACTTCGATTTGCCACGATTTCCAGGTAGTCGAAACCTTTTGGTTCGTGTCTCTGCAGGACATAGAGAGATCCCTGATCCTTGTTATGCTTATTTACCAGTAGGCAGATGCGCACACGAAAATCCCTCTATCTCAGCCTCTTTCGCATCCGTAAGATAAATATTTTGCAGTCTTCGCTTATGGATTTTGTTTACAATCATTATGGAAATGAGTTTGAACGATGACTCAACTTGTCGTGGCACACATAACCAAAGTTATATGAAATTTTTGTGCCAGGAGAACCTGTTTCTTCACAACAAGCTTTTTTTTATTATTATTATTATTTGTAAGGCGAGGAGCATGTTAATTCCATTAGCAATGTGCAATTGAATAAAGCACAAACAAATAAACAAAAAGAAATTTTCAACCACAACTAATCATTCATCCAAAGCACATTTGTGTCATTACAAATTCATAACTCACAGGGCGGGAAAATCAGTGGGGGAAAATCATTGGGGCTTTCCTAGAACTGTTTTTATATGCACAAGAATTTGTACTGCGTTGAAAGCTAATTTCTTGCGGCACTCCAACTTCGAAGTTTGTCTGAATTTATTTTCAATGCTAGTGAATTTTTCATAGCTGAAAACAAAGTTAAATACTTGCGGCTGGTATACAAATATTAGGTTACAAACTGGAAGACACTACTCCATCCCACTGCGATCTTCAGAGGAAAAAAAAACCCATGTAATCAAGGTACACAATATGTAATATTTTTCTTTTCCCAGACAGGAGCAAACAGACACAGGCGACTGGATGAAGAGCTCTTTTATCTGACAGATTTAAAATGGGAAAGGGATTTTTCACAATGTTACTTTGTGACGATAAGCGGCCGAGTGGCAAAGCAGCATTTGTTTACTGGCAAAGTTTCGTGGAAAGATATGTGACATCACCAGAAGTAACTATATTTGGATAACCGCTTAGTTTGGATGATTATCCAACCGATTTATGGCAGCAAAGGTCGTCGTCGTCGTCGGCCCGAATTGTTGGAGAGACCCAACCAAGCCTGACTGACTGATTTCTCTCACCGTTTTTCAGCGGCATTCTCTGCTCTGATTGTCATTGTTAGTAGTCAATTTGATGGCGAACAAATGTGTAACATAGTTGGTTTTCTCTGTTCCATTTGTCAACGCTTTTTTGCCGTTGATTCCAAGCAAATAGACGTTCGAACGAACAGCTGTTGTCAATTTCCGGGTGCCAGCGCCCAAAAGCAGGCAGAGCAAACACATCCACGGAAAATAATCGATAGGCAACTGAACAAACAACCCATATATATTCGCCAAAAGGAAGCCATTCTAGTGTCAGGTGGAAAATGGGCATATTCCTCCCCATTTCCCTATTAAGTGCACAGGTGTGCCAACTGTATTTTGGGGACATCAAAGACCTGGGGGTACAGGTGGCAAATAAACATCGCAGCTAACGATGGCACATAGTACTTATTATGACGACAGCGAAATTGTAGCTCCTCCGAATAATGATATCAAAGCCAAAGTAATTACATTTCCAGATATGAATGATGGCCTATTTATTATAGGCTAATGAAAGGCAAATTGCTCAAAGGTTAAATGGAAAGTCGTCACTCAATTAAGTTACCAAAAAAGGCTGCTTCAGTATATTATTAGATAAATTGATTTCTTTGCTCTATTGACACTTTAATGCTCTAATTAGAATAATTATTCAGTTCTTTAAATATAATCATTAAACCACAAACTTGTGAACGTTTAATCACTTATCCCTTATTAATGTTTAATCCTTTCTTTACCAACTTGTAACTCCTCAAAGTATAAATAACTGACGGACCGGAAATTGAACTTGTTCAGTGCCTCTGAAAACTAGAAGCACAGGACTAAGGACCCCCCATAATCATATTCAGTCATGCCCTTTGACATTCCTAAAGCTCTGCGGTTTTGGGCCAGAGTCAAGGCCAAAACAACTTGGCGTGTCGACTGGCGAGAAAAGTTTTTGGCATTAATAGAAAATGTTGGCTGAGCCAAGTTCACGGCTAGTTAGCTAATGGCAAACCAAGAAAATGTGAGGAATGCACAACGAAGTACCAAATTTACTAGGTTCCCTTTGAAGTTCTTAATGGAAACCTATAATTTAAAAAAAAGGCTTTTCTTGTATGCATCTTTCCTATCTTAACAGCCGCATTAATTACAAAATTCGCTATAAAAATGCGCCTGGTAATCACAGCCGCATTTAAGTATCAGCTTAATGACTAAACGTTTACATGCATAATTATACGATTTTTTTTGCATTTTTAATTTCCTGCCTTAGACGCAGAATGGTAGATAGATGTCCGCCTTTGTCCCGAGTCTACAGGCTACAAACTTCACTCTCCAGTCTCCAGTCTAGAGACTCCGAGTCCAGAGCCAAGTTAATGGCCCAGAAGTTGCAATCATGACTTGGTCTTGGACTTGTTCCCGTGTTCTTGACTTGGCTGCAGTTGTTAATCATCTGCGCGGCTGCATAAAAATAGAAAGGAAATTCCATGAAATTAAAGTTTTATGCAGCAGCAGCAACGATCAAGTTGAAGTTGAAGTTGAGGTCTCTCTCTCTTTCTCTCCGTGGCTGTTTGTTGAACTTGTGAAGAAGATGGAGCTGGGAGCTGGGAGCTGGCGCAGCTTGGAGCTCGGTCTAAGCCAACAGTTTAGCGAAAGCCGGGACCGGAGTGGCGGCCCAAAGAATGCAGTCGTCGGCTTGGCATAATCGAAAGGCATGTGAGAAAAGTTGGAGTCGGCTGGCTGCCTGGCTGGTTGGCAGCCGCCAGCAAACCGGTTCCATCCTCAAGTTGGCTCAACTTAAGTCCAAGTCCAACTGCACCCAGGCAGCATTATGTTCTTACTTTTTGCCCCGGCTTGTTACCAGTTTTTTGTCCATTTTGTTGGCTTTTCTCGGAATGTTTCTGAATGGTTTTTGTTTTGCAGAGCTTTCGGCCTGAAGTTTTTATGAACTGCTGCTATGCCGCTGAGATTTATAATCTGCCCTGGTTGAGGTAGCAAAAATGCTGCATAAATCAGGCAGGAGAGCCCTTCAACATCCCCAAGAATATACGTTATATATATATTAACTACAACAAGTAAATCAGCTCGAACAGCATAATTATGCATTCATGGCGTTGGGGGGAACAAAAACTCTTCTCTGGCTTTCGCCGGGGCCAAGTTGGCATTTAATTACATTGTAATCATAATATATTTTCACCCACTCTGGCTTGGGTTCGTTCTCACCCGGCAGAAACCAATTCATTGGCCACTTCAATGGGAAAATTTTACCATTTCTTTCATTTTGTCTGTTTTTCACTTTTCTTTTATATTTTCTACTTTGTTTGCTATCGCGGTAATTTATGCAGTTGACAGTCAAATAATTTGGCACACAGAATGCATTAAAATAAATTAGTTTCAGCAAAAAGAGCTGGGAAAATACTTGTGGTAGGTAAAAGTGACTTAAAAAACTCGACCTATTTTAAATTGTAAATAGCCCCGAATATCCTCCAATAGATTTCGATTCCGCTCGCTCGTTAATTTGACAACATGCAGTGTATCAATTGTTTATTCAGTTTTAGTCATGCGAAATGATGAATCACATCGACCCAGAGACGTGAGAGACTGGAGACGAATCGGAACTATATAGATATAGTATATACCTGTACGTTCATGCGATGAGGCTAAAAGCAGCTAGCTAATTGTAAATTGTTTTTATTTATTTCCTTTGTTTGCCCTCCCAAATTGCCATGTTCTCAAGTGCAAACTGCAAAGATTTATTCACTTTTTAACTGAGTAATTTGGCTAGTACATACCTATCTATATATATAATGATGGTAATACCCCCTGATTATTTTAAATGTTTTAGAGAAAGGCAACCTATCAGTAGTATTGATAGTGTACGAGATATCTGTGTCAATTTGGACAGCTGTTCGAAGTTATCTGTAATGAACAAAGCCTGCGTTTTGACTCATGCATATTGGATACGTTAAAAAACTGAAAGTTTTACAAAAATTCGAAATATTTTGTATCTTTTTCACACACAAATGTCAAAGCAGCAACAACAATCCCGAAGACATGCAAGAATTGTATGCAAATCGGATTTTGCCAACGTTAAAACTCGTTTTGAACCTGGGCTTGAGCTTCGAAGCTCACGGATTCAAGCTCAACTTCGGTTGCTGTTACTGGTTTTCTCGGTTTGTTGTGATTCGAAAAAATTTACCATTTATATATCGAAATCGGGTTGAGTGTGTGGTGTGGTGAGTGGTTTTCGGTTTCGGTAAATCCAGGCCCAGGTTTTGTTGTCCGCCAATTTTTGTTTTGATCATCAAACAATCGTCTGTATAATTAATTAATAAACAAATCCGGTCCGGTCCTTATATAACTCGAAGCGAATATTCCAACCGTGGATTTCTGCCAGCGTATCGTTAGTATTTCTCTATTCCAAGAACACCTCGCACAGCACACAGCACACACAAATGGAGGGAAGGTGGGGAAAATCGCACACCGAAAAACACGACACCGCGATAAAAATGCAAAGCGATCCCCCAAAAGAGACCCACCGACCGAGTGGTAGAAGTAGAATTGGTAAATGGATGGATGTATGGATGGCTGGGTTCGGCCCACTAAGCTACCGGCTGCTATTGACCCCCCCGATTTTCGGATATATCACACTGTTTCACGCGGACATCTGGCCAACCGACGACGGCGACGGTCAAAATCGAATGGAAGCGGAGGGAAGCGGTACGCTGTTATCCGGCAAGCGGTAAGCGGTTTGCTCGATTCGGCGGTTTGAATTGCTCTACTGTACTGGCGAGCGTGGCTCACTCGCTCACCCGGCGGTTCAGAGCAGAGCGGAAGAGAGCGACAGCTGTTGCAGAGCGTGTGCGTGTGTGCACTGGGAAAAAAGTGGTACATATGAATATCTTTTAATTACAGCAGTAAAACAAAATAATATTCATAATTTTTAAACCGATTGATTGCATACAAAATGAACATCCTTTTTAATAGTTTGGCTAATATTGTGCACCCTATCTTTGCTATATGATCGTTTTTGATGCCTCGCGTTCTAGTCGAAAAGTGCACCTTGTAATTCTCAAGTAGAAAATCGCCGAAACGTAAATGACGAAGACTGATCATCAACAAACTAAGGAGGCCTTAGAAAAAATATTGTATCACTAAAGTCTTATCTGCTGCATTTTACGCTTAATTTGCCAAATGCCAAAATTTTAATTAACTAGTTTTAAATTAAACAAAATATACTCTATTTCTTCTCAGTGTAATTCGCTTGTGGCTTCTCTCATTTCCTTTGTGTTTGTTTACTACCAACAACAACGGCTCACCTCCGCTCTGAGGTATGGGCATTTGTTGTTGCCGATGGTGACGGCAATGATAAAACTGCGACGCGTCGTTGCAGCTTATAGATGTCGTGGAGTGCAAGTGAGACAGCAAAAGCAAAGAGAGAGAGACAATGTATCTAGGTTCAGGTAGAATTGCAGATGCGCTGCTGAAATCGAAGATAGCGATTTTGCTGAGAGAAGCGTGGCTTTAGGGATTTGCGGTTCGGCTTAGACGGTGATAATTCTCAGAAAACACGTGCTAGGAAATTTCCCCGAAAAGGCAAACGAATATTTAAGGTGTTCCCAAAAATAATTAGTGGGCCGAAGGTATTAAAATAAATGTTAAGTAGCTTTAAAAAAGGTGCCTAGGAAATTGAAGATACATGATTAGATGAGATATGTACATACATTCGACCGCAGTAAAAGTCAATTTCAGAGAATTTATGGGGAAATATGCGTTTTATTACTCATCAGGATAAATAAGGATTTATGTTTTATATTCTATTTACAATGAGAAACAATTTTAAAAATTTATCTTGTAATAATATATTTTAATTATGGATTTTTTAATTTTCCAAAATGAGCGTTTTTGTAGATTGTCCTTGCGCCAAAGTATAGGCTATGATTTTGGCATACCAAACTGTGAAAATGCTTTCGTAAATCCCGCTACCCGTTCAAATAACTGTAGGGTATCTAAAACCAGTTGGTATCGTTGGTTCTGCAGCTGCCAGTATTTTTTTTTTTCATGTAGAGTTGAGAGCGAGTATCTGGTGAAGTGATTATGCGAATGAAGAGAGTCGTCAAAGAGAGTTAACCTAGAACCAAAGTCAACTTGAAGCGAATACGATCGGCCGCAAGTGGTTATGAAATGTCACCAAACAAAGAAAAAAACCAACAATAAATAACAAAAAACTGATTAACCGAACCAGTAATCAGGGATCGGTAATCAACGTATTGAACTTATCGATTTGAATCAGTTGCCCAACCTAAATTCCGTGACAACAATGGCAAATGATCGATCGCTATGCGAGAGCGATCGGAAGAGCGAGAGGCAAGGTCGTTATTTGCTCCCTAAGAGAAAGTCTCCACCTAAGAGAGAGATAAAGTCAAGCCAGATAAATTTGCACATGTGTGCGTGAGGGAAATGAGTCAAGAGAAGCTAAGAGAATGTATTCTCTCTTTCTGAGGAACGTGCGAAAAATTGCAATGCAGCAGCGGCTTTACCTGGATTAAGCCCAGGTATCACATAAAATGTGGCAGTAAAAAAAATGGTACCAAGTCTATTTGGAGCAAACCATTGCTGCCCACACATGGCTCCCAATCACGCCAACATTATCGCGAGTTAAATGCAGAAAAAACAAATTGGTGCAATCGCGGCAAAAAGCACAGCTGCACTGAAAACAAAAAACAGACACATATTAGTTCTGTTTGGCTATCGTAACTAATTCATATATAATTCCTTGGTAACCTGACTGAGTTAATGAAGAAATTAAAACCTTAGAAAATACATCAGAACGGATCTCAGAACTCAGATATCATTAAGCAATTCATGCAATGAATTCTTTAAGATACCAAATCCATGTACAATAAAATATTTTCTAGCTTATTTCAGGGCACAACTTTAAGGTGATTTCAAAACAATTTCAATGGTCCCCTGACTATGTTTGGAATCTTCTCTTCGCGTGTTAACTTAAATGTGTTAAAGCTGTAACTGCAAATTCTCGACACTTTCAGATAAACCACAATGAGGACAGGTATATGTATATAGGAAATGGAGGACCCCAGATCCCAGACACACGCCCACTCAAAACAGACCCTACGCCGCCCACAGCAAACGAATGAATCCCAAACACCGCTGGAAAGAGCAGACAATAGATAAGACCCAGACAATGAAAGGTAAACGAGAAGTGGAGAAATGTGAAAATGGCCACAAGCTGAGAAATCAATGTCCGTCTGGGAGTCAAGGGGGACCTGACGGGGTCTGATGGGGGCACAGACAATGTGCCACATGTGCAACCTAATCAAAATTTCAATCAAAATGCGCAAAACGCTGCAATGAAAGGTTCACAAAAGGCCACAACAAATACGCTCAAATACACACTAACGGTTTAGCATGAGTAATCCAATCCTATACAATCCAATTTACTCGAATTGAAGCCAATCGGGGGTCTATAATTGCGATTAAGAAGCCAATTACCATTACAAATTGTTGGGCAAATTGTTTGGGATTTCCATTTCCCATTCGGAGACAAGAAGATTAACAAATCAATTGTTGGGCAATAATTGAAATAATTTGGCGACAAATTGAAAATGTAAGTAAATCAGGGCTATGATTGATTGAAATGTTTTTAAATGGTGTACAAAAGTAGGCTACAAAATGTGACATGGTATTTTAATAAGAAGAAATGTACAATGAATTTGTGTCCTTATATTGCAAATATTTCTGGACATTTTTTATTGATTTAAAATTTGGGTTTCGGCGATTATGTTATATTTTTGGTATATTTTATTCTTAGATTTAAAATTAGTTTACTTAGCACTTGTTTCTCTCTCTCTCTCTCTCTATTTTCTATTTTAATTTCATAAAATTGCTTTAAACTTACCTGTTAATTGTTAAATTGTTGTTTTGCTGAAATGAAAAAAAAAATCGATTAGTAATTAAAATAAATCCTTAACTTATTCAGCCATACATAAATTGTTTTTGAGTTCAGTTCAGTAATTATTATTAAATTCAAGAAATACAATTTAAATCCCAACCAAAAATGGCCGTTAAATGATTCAAACATTTTCTTGAAGTTGGCAATGCTTAAGCTCAAGCCTCTCTTAGAGCAAACTTAAGAGCCACGCACGCACACACACACAACGGGCACTCAGCTGGCAATGTCAGTGACGTTTGCAAAAAGTTCCCACAGTCATTAGGGTCATGATGTGCCCCTCGCCCCTATTTGGTCTCGTGTTCACAATTTGTTTTTAATTTAAAATTGCATGTGCATGAATGCCTGCGCACATATGGCCCTAAGATGCACACATATGACCGAGCTAATGTTGGCCGAGACTGTGTGCTTTAGCTTTGGGCCCAGATGAGAGAACTGCTCTGAGTGGCATCTTGAGACGTCGCTGCCACAAAGATTGAGTGGCTCGAGGGCTTAAAAGCTTGGTGGGCAGGTGAAAGAGCTTTTCGGGGGCTTAAACTCGGCTTGCGGTTGAATGAACTTGAGCTTAAAGTCGCTTAAATAAGTTAATACACTGTAAAAAACAAGGCTTAATGATATTCAAATTTTTAATCAATTTAATTATGAAAAAAATTATTGTCTTAAGACTCTGAATAATTTTTACATTTATTTTTAGCTTCGAAGTTATTTAAATCTTAATGTAACTTTATATAGTACCTTATAAAAATTCAAAATTATAGGGCTGATATTGCAGAATTCTCAGCTAAATAATTCCCTAAGAGTAAAATCCAAAATAAGAGACACTAAATAAACCATAAAGTGCCCTCCCATTCAATTCGAATCTGTTCGAATTATCTTATCTCATTAAGTGTTTTACTTTCCATTAAACTTTTGTATTTGCAGATTTTTTTGTTCAGCTAATGTTTATCTAATGCGATAAAAAGCGGTTTACTTTGGGCAATCGCTACTCCCGTTCTTTATCAATTTTATTTCCCGCAGAGGGTTCAATTGTAGGGGTCCCCTCTCACAGGGGTGGACAGTTTTCCGAGTACTTAAAATTATACTCACACACATTTCACACCCCAGCAATTAGCCAAGGGTTGCGCACGCCTCCCTCTGGCTCTTATTCCGCCCCCTTTGCCAGCCATCCTTAAAACCCTCTCCTCCCACTTTTCCCGCCATGCCAACGGAATTTTCAAGTGTCCCTGCTATAAGGTTGCAAATGCAATTATAAAGCATTTAACGGATTAGAGGCAATAAAAAGAGGAGATTGCTTTAAAAAAAAAACGTATAATAAATACCAGCATTATAGGGCATGGAAACCTTGAAGGGGTGAGTGGCGTGAGAACCGAACAGAATTTCACAGGAATTCAATTTAATAAAGCCTGCGAAACTAGGGCAAAGTCAGTGGGGAATGCGATGAACGTTTTTCTGGCTCAACTGCCCAGAGATAAATCCGTGGTCGCTTTATTGGAAATTTCCGATGCTTGTAATTAATTTTCATAATTAATTGTTTACCAACTATGTTGAAGGCCTCAGGTAGCCATGGGCTATTGGGGCTTTAAATATTAATGCCAGAACCAGTTAGCAATTTGCAACTTACTTTTCATGCATTTGGGACACACCGAAGCAAGCGAATCAGCTTTCCCCCATTAGGTCGAGAGTGAATTTCTAGCTTAGCGTTCCTCCGACTCTATATACTTTGGCCATAACTATAAATATCTCAATTATGGCTCAGCTCTCGCTTAACCATTACGCGTCCAATTTGTTGGCGCATCATTTTCTATCCATTTTTCTCCTGCTCCCGTCTCGAGATACAAATGGCACCTAAAGTGTGTGTAATGCAATTCCATTTTACAGCATTTCTTTAACAGTCACTCCTCCTCCCGTTTCTGTGCACATTTCTGCAATCGCTGGAGTCATGTGCCAGCAATTGGGAATGATTCCATTGGACTCCCGGCTCCGTCGTCTGAGGTCTGTCTGTGCGTTTGCCTCTCATGTCACACACACAGCTCGATTAGGGATGGCTTTAACATTTCGATATTTCAGATAGTTTCGATATAGAAAGCGATCGATAAGTTCTTTGTCTTATAGCTTTAATTTTTTAAAAATAATTTTTTGAATTGTGAAAACCTAATCCTTTTGGTTTTCGATTTGTATTATATAGAGATGTTCACAAACAACTTTACAAAAATGTTCGAGTCTCAAATGGATACATCCAGGATTTCCATATTTTCCACAAAGTCTATATTTGTATGTAATCTTAATGTCAATATTATTATTTTATCCTTTCGATTTAAACCGATTTTTACAGCAACATTTGTAATTTAAATTCGATGTTGTCGATATATTCTACTTTTAAACCAATACTAAAATTTTCTATTCAATTTTATTTTTATTTATTATTCTTATTTTTATTGCACAGCCCTAAAACCGATGCAGATGCGGACACAGCCTCGAATACAGCTGCTGACAACGACCGCGGACACCAATTGGAACGTGCTCGTTTAGTTTTTCCTTCGCTTCGTCTCCTCAGCTGCTAAAATTGCATTAATGCAATTCAGTTTTTTTTCCTCTGGCTACCACTCTGCCTTTTTTCTGCCCCTTTTCCTTGAGAGGGGAAAACTGCCAAGCGAATGTCAAACTGTGTGTATTTTGAGACCGGAGAGTATGAGTCTGGGGAAATGTATACTTTGGGCTTTAAGAGATCGAAAGGAGATTCAAATTCCTAAAAAATAACAACTTATATATGTGGGAAATTAAACCTATACAAATAGGAGAAACCATAAAGAAAAAGTACAAAAGCATTTCTAATTTAAGATAAAGTTTAATGAATTTAAAAACTTTGGTTCGGCATCCAAGCTAACAAATTTTTGCTTAAAAACTGCTCCTCTTTTATATTCTTTTAAAAAATGTTAAATGGACACTCCACAGTTTTATACGAATAATGGTTTGCATGTGGGAGAATGAGTCTCGCAATACACCGGAAGGTGAATCAATAAAGAAAATAGTACCCCAGTCGGGCACCTCGAGGCGTGGCTCTGCTGATTGTTGTTCTATGTTTTGGTGGGGCATGCCACAAGATTAATGATGGCCGTAAAAGTGCCTAAACTTGTTTTAGACCACGCCAAAATCGACACCCACATACAGAGAAAAAAGCGCCACAGTCGTCAGGCGACACACACATAAAGTTGTGCAATTGTTAATCTTCCTTCCAGTTAGAGACCATAAACCAAAGACCGCCAGAGCGCCTAATGAGGCGGAGAGCGCTCCCCGCCAAAGGCGTCTTCTGGATTTTCCTCCGCGTTTTCCACGCCAAAGTCGTTTCCTTAGCCAACGCAAATATCAACACGTTAAGATAGTACATTCGTGTAGTGCTTTTGTTGCCGTTTGTATAGCTGCTTTTTTTTGTATTGTGGTTTTGGCTTTTTCAATTGCACTTGAGGTGCTTCTTCTTCTTCGTCATCAGCACACACCTTGAAGGTGGAAAAACAATAATAATAAGACCCAAGCATAATAAAAGCCGGATGTCCATTAAAGTTCTTCTTCCCAGCTGAAATTCTATATTTTTTTTTTTGCTCTCATATAGCCTGTAGGTTGATTGGTTACACAGAACGTGTAGGTGTCGGCTTATGAGTTTGCTTCTTCCTCTCATCTCTGGAATTGGTTTTTGCGGGCAGAGAAACCCAGGTCCTAGCCCTGCCCCCGGCCAGGCGCAAAAGTTAAATGTACCTCAAGGATACGAGTTGGTAAGGAGAGTTTGATTGAAATTGATTGGCTACATAAAGTTGAGGTAAGTTTGGTTATTGGTTGGCAAAGAAATATGAGAAATGAGAACTGGTGGTTATGCAAATTATATTTTATCTTGGGTTAAGTCTTCGCACAAAAAAAAAAAAAAGAAGTTACCAACTTGGGAATTGATTTACTCTCTTAGTAAATAAATAAATAAAAAGGCTTTAATCTTGCTAGGGTAAATGTGTAATATTAACCAACACTCATTGAGTAAATAAATTAGGATTAGGCCCTGGCTGACATTAACACGCGCCAAAGCCGTCAAGCCACAGATATGAGCACACAAATTATTTCGCACGCCCACGATCTGAGATCCTGGGAAATTCCCACGGGAACTGTGGCCAGAACACGCGTCATGACCAGCTCTAGTTCCTGTTCCCATTCCTCTGACGGCCTCACAACCTCATTCAAACTCCTTTTTCTCTTTCTCCCAAGGAGAAAAAAAGCTGTTCTCAGCATTTACACTTGTAGCCGACATAAAGACAAGCGCCTGCCGCAGCGACGCTTAAGGATAATGTGCCACACGCTCGAAGCGGCCTACAAACAGGACACTGAGAAAAAAGGCACCTAAAAAATAAAATAAAATAAAAATGGGATCTAAACATATAAATAAATATCTCTTTCAAACCCCTAAATATAAAAATAAATTATTTTATTTATATTACTTTCTTTTAATAAAACATTTTCCCTTCTAGAAATAGAATTCTTCCTTAATTTTTCCAAGTGCTGGGAGTGTCCTTGTTAACCCCGCCGTCAGCCACAGAAAATCGGCGAGGGTGTGCCGGAAATCATGCAAAAACATGCCGAGCACGAGCCGCTGTGGAAAACGAAGGAAAACTTTCCAAGTTGCGCTGCCAGCAGCGGTTCGTGCCTGACGGTGACAGTTCCCAATCTAATTGCTCTGGTCTGCTTTCGAGGCAACAACCCCATCAATCTGTCCGGTCCGCTAACAGACATATTAATTGCTCATAAAGCATAAACAGTCACCACCAAAAGTGTAGTCCCCCTTGATTGGGCGCCGAGAGGGTGGTTGTTAACGTCGTCGTCGATACTGTTCTATGCAAAGCATGCAAATTTTCCAGATCCTGTTCTCTGCACATAAACTGCCGTTTGACCTGAGCACATCCCCGGCTAAAGTGTCTGTGTGGCATTATCCTTGCCCGCCAGACAGTTGCCTTAACGCTTGGCTGCCTCTTTGGGAGAGCGAAGGGATGGCGGCCGGGAATGTGAGTGCTCCTGCTAAATTGCTCATTAGCTGGATCACGGTCTAGGGAAGTGGGCGCCCAGTAGTAAAAAAAAAATAGGGAAGGAAGTGGAGTTCAAGTTTCTCGGAGCGAAAGGAAACCGTGAGAACCGACGTATTCAACTTGAAGTGACATAGGTCAGTTTTCAAAAGGTCAAAAGAAACTTGCAAATTAAACTCGGTAATCCGAGCATCTCTGGGCTTTAAATATCCCAATGAAATTGCATTAAATTATCTTAAATTTTACACTCTCCACAAATATTTCAATCATAATAAAGTTGTTTAATGAGAAAGCCCTCCATAAAACAATTATATGTATCTTCATAATGCATTTCACTCAATTAACAATTGATGCCTTGGCCTCCTCCCCAACTGGCTTTCTCGAGTCTTTCATGCCCATCATCGTCAGACACTCTTTGCAGCATTAATTGGTAAATTGTTCAGCTGATATCACAATTTAATTATCGCACATTAATTGCCCGACCAACGAAACTGCACCCATCTGGGAACGGCCTACAATCGAATTAAAGTTAATTTTTCATGCTCTACTAAGAGTTATGCACACTTTGCGTTTGTCAACCGAAGCAGCCACGGGGACACGGAGACACGAAGTCATATATATAGTGTACATATAAATATCGGTTGCCCGTGGGTGAGATGCATGGGGAAAGAAGGTGGAGCATATCCACATCCAGTCTCCCTAAGTGGGCTGCCAGTGGATGCCGCGTCGCTGTCGTGCTTGGTTGCTCATTTATGACCATGGCGCTCCGGCAGCAGAGTGAATGAATGAATGTATGTTGTATCTGCCAGATACTCGTACTCGTACTCTTGCTCGTATCCGTAGCCGTAGCCGTACGAGTACCCATTCTCATTCTCGCTCCTCTGCTCCGCACGCACACAGAATGCAATTGCTGGGCGCAGTGGAATCGGAAGTTGTTGATTCAAGGCTCCGGGTAGCAGCTTTAAGTCACCTTCTGGTCGTTTGATGCTTCAGTGAGCTGCGACTGCCGTCGCTTCCCATTTCCTCGCCGCTTCTCGGGTATGTCAGTTCATTGTGCTCCAGGCAACTGGGTTACCTCTTCGTTGCAGCAGGGCACTGATTTTATTTTGTTCCATACCCTGAACCCCGTTTGGGTAAGGGGCATCCCCGAGGGTCAGTCTGGTCATGCTTGGGGAGTAGTTAATTAATGTAAAGGTAACTTTAAGTTTCCGCTATAAAAGGTGGATGCAATCGTGGGTTAGGAATCCTTTTTGGGGCGCTTGAGGTTGGGAAAATGCAACTGCAGTTGAACTCTTGAAGATAATATTACCTACAATCTCCTTACAAAATATTTATACAATGATTTAAATAAAATAACCTATAGAAATCGAACCCCCTTTGACATAACAACCATATCGATCAGTTAATGGCATTATGCTCCATTATCCTGGGCTGACATTTGACATCACGCCTTTGCATTTCCAATGACAGATGACATTTGCCATTCGGATGGTGGTGGTGCGAAGTCGCATCTGTAATATTTATGCACATAATGCGCACACACTGCGAATGTATCTCGCAGATGCCATTAGATTTACGAGCATGCCCAATGACAAAGAAGCTTGTTCCTGTCTGTCTGGAATTCTATGCCTGTGCATCCGATTCCTTCCAATGCCAGCCACGTCGTCGAAATCTTGATAAATTTCTAGACAAACAGTCGCAGCTTTGGAGTCGCACACAAACCCACCATGTGAAGTATTCGTTAGTGATAATAAATCAAAACATCAAACCATAAAAAATAACACTTTCCACAGCTTTTCTTTCTAGAGTGCTTTGACTTGGGTTTCTTTGTTTTTATTAAAAACGAGTCTTTCGTTGTTTAGTGGGGGAGTATGGTTTATGTGTTAATAAAAAATAAATATAAATATTGTTACATTAATAAATATGGAAACATTTCAATTGAAGTTCTTTTTTAATGTTGAAGTACCCAAGTGACGGCCACAAGAATTATTGATTTTTACGATAGAGTTTTTCCTAATTAAATCATTTAGATAATTCTGGTTTAACTAATTTTATGGGAAATATCAGATTATCAATGTGATAACAGAACTAATAAGTTGATTAAATTTGATAACACAATCGTAGGCAAACAAGGGGATTACGCCTTGATTAAATGCATAAACTAGGCTCTTATCTCCGTAGATAAGTCATAAAAATTGAATAAAATAGAAAATCGAATAAACTAAGTACCAAGGCTTAAATAATATTGGTATTAAATCTAATATGCATTTGCATTCATTGGCAAACTAAAGAAAAACTGAATCGATTAACCTTGATATCCCCTAAGACATTCTCTAATCCCCGCAATGTTCCAATTAAATATTTCCGCGAAATTTGTATGCAAATTGTATCTATGTCTCCCTACCCCGACCGCAGCTAAGTTGCCAGGCAGACAAAAGAGTAATAATTCACTCCCCCGACAAATTGCCATCTTAAATTATATTTGACATTCAATAATAAATGTTGATTGCGTCCTGAACCGATCGCTTCCCCATTTGTTTTTGTTATTCAACTGGAGATCATAAAGTTGATTAAATTGATGCCTGATCTTCGTTTCACACTTTTTTTTCGTGCCACCATTTGTCACTCGATCTTTATTATATTTTTTTTACAAATTCCAGTTTTGAAGCTTTAATTAGCAGATTTTTTATTTTGTATCGTGCTTTTTGGCGTCTGTATATGTTAATATATATGTGTTAAGTTCTAATTTACACGCTCTTCCATGGTTCAATTAACATTTTCGAGTGCAAGTCATTGGCCATGCTTTATCTGTATTAATGAATTTTTATATACCACATACTATATAAAGTAAGGTCATTATATTTGCTGAAAGGCTTTTCGAAAGTAACCAATGCCAAAATGCACATAATACTGTTACCAACCGCCGACAATGCCGACAGCATGGACTTAGGGGTCTTAATATATATTATTATGATTAATCATCGGGCAGCAAAACCACCGACCGACTAACGAAGCTTACGTTTTGGTTTCACGCCCTCAGGTCACGGCTTCGGATACAATAAAAAATAAATTACATTTTTTCAGATTTTTGCTTTGATTTTTTTGTTGGCCAAAAAAGAGCTTTCGGCAATTAATGTTGCTATTCTTCTGATTCAAATTCTAAACGTGGGCATATCCAAATAAGGCGAATTAACTCGGTGTTTTGATGTCATCAAGAGGAGCAATGAAATCGCTGTTCCACAAAAAAATCGAATAATGCTTTTTGTGTTTTTTAAGACAACGATGTGGGGGTCAAAGGATAAAAAAGAGAAGAAAACGAAACAAACGCGTGCCAGTAATGAAAACACCAAAGAAAACAACAAACAGACTGTCGACGAGAAAGAAATCCCAATAATGCAAGCGTCGCAAGTCCAATGTACACAAACAACATCCAGAAAATAAGCAAAAAATAGGAATCAACAAAAAAAGAAATGGAAATCAAGGGCATGGCAATGACATGCTTTAAATGCTCTTACAATTAAATTTGAGAAAGTATTTCCTGATTTGAGAAAACAATTTATTTTATTCTTATTTATATTTTTTAATTTATCAGCAAGTTAAGCTGATAACTTTTTATTTGTAATTGTATATAATGTTAACTGATTATATTAAAAAAAATATTTAATAAGTTATGGGATTTCCAGTATTTTTAAATTCTTCTGCCAAATTTAATAATTTCAAAAGGTAAGTTCGTTTAATTTTAGCTTAAAGAAAAAAGAGATACTTCAGAATAATTAATTCAAAGCAAACACTGCAGAATTTTATCAATAAACGTTTTAAATAATAAACTGCCGATTAAAAAATAAAAATAGCGCATTAACTGGCATTTAATCGTGGATTTGTACTAAGGTTTTAGTAACTGCCAACTTATCTTGATCTTGAGAAGCCGACCCTTAGCCGGCGCACAGCTGCCCCTGACCGGATCTCATCACCGCTAATTTCCACTCGCTACTCGTTATTGGCTCTATCTCAAGCCGGAAAAGGAAGCGACAAGCGCAAGGTCCCTGGGATGGTGACATAGCCCCGACTAATCCCGAAAGGGCATCAGATCGCGCGACCATATGGCGTTGCCTTGGCAATGTGACAAAATGCAAATGCGGCCGCTCGGCTCAGCCAACGGTAAGCTGACGGAGCTGCAGGAAAACGGTTTCTGTTCTTGATTAAATACACCCACACCCACCCACACATGCTCGCACACAATCGCAGCCAGCACGCACACTCGCACACGCTCACGTGAAGGAATAAAATCGCAGGAATATAAAAAGAGCGCCAGAACGGGGGGCTCCTTCTAAAAAGAAAATCAATAATTTGGTGTTTTGGGCTGTTCTGGCTCTTGTTGTTATTGTGACCCACCAAAAAGAATTGTGGCACCCAAAGAGGAGTACGAAAATTGGAGCACAGTAGATTCACTGTATGTGTTGCGTGTGTGTGTGAGTGTGCCTGTGAAATATTTATTCCAACTCACCTGTGCTAATTCAGTGGAGAGCTCTCGCTTTTGTGTGTGGAGTTTGACGTTTCGGAGGCTTTTTTACACAAAACTCCCAAGCTCAAAGCAATTTAAACATGTTTTCTGTACTTTGCACTTGGCTTCGTTGTTATTGTGGTTGTTGTTCCCCAAAATAAAGCCGAGAAAAACAAACAAAGCATGAAACTCCGTTTCGGAGTGATTACACAACGCCAACAACAGCAACAGCAGCCAGTGACTTTACAGAGCGGAGTTTCCCGGAGAGTATTGCCATCGAGCAGCTTTCAATTATAAAAATAATGATTCAGGGCCAAATGCTGCACATGTTTCAGGAATATAATTCATAATTATTTCGTTCCACTTGCACCGGAGTTATTATTTTGTATGCCAAAGATTTGTACCAAACAAATCGCACTCGGTCGCACACACGCACACCACACACACACACGGCCGCCTGCGAACGGGTGCCAGAGAGACCAGCGCGGAAAAGAGATCCGCCACGCGAGAACAGTTAACAGCAAGTGAGCTAAAGCTCGAAGCGAATCCGAAACCGAAACCAAGGCAGCGCGTACTATGCCCAGTGTTTATGGCAAGCCCAATTCGTGAAATCGTTTTGAAAACGGAAACAGCTGGCTCACGGAAAATAAAAATGGAGTCTGGCCAACATACGTGAAAAGCAGAATCGCAGCCAACTTAACTTTGTAGAAATTATTTGGCAGCTCCGAACAAACAATTACAAATTTACTAAAATGGCGTTTAATGAAGGTCAGAAAAAGTAATTCAAAAATACTATAACTTTTCCAATTTTTTTGTTGATTATTAAGCCACTGATTAAATATATAGGTTAAACATTGATTCATCATTTATATAAATTATTGATTAATTAAATTTTTTTAATTCACGGTTTAAAGAGATCATGAAATGTATAGCATGAACAGTCGACCTCGACGAAGCGTCGCTGCTGGCGCCGCTTGGAGCCCGAGCTCCCCAAAAGAGAGCGCGTGAGAGAGAGATGGAGCAAGGGTGCGTTTTTGCGCTCAGCTGAGACGCGCCATTTAACGGTAAAGCGCCATAACATAGTGCTGCCAGACTAGTTTAAAAGGATTGCAATTTAAATAAGGTAATTTTCATACCCTTGCAGGGTATTATAATTATACTATAAAGTATATATATTCTTGATCAGCATCAACAGCCGAGTACATTTTTGACTTGAAAATCACTAACATCTTAAAAGGTTTTTTGATCATAACTTGGGTTAAACTCAACCGATTTCAGTCTGGTTTGGTTTTTTCTTCCTAGTTTTTACGGGAGAACCTTTCTGCATTTAAAACTCGATTTCTAATTTTTGGAATTTTTTTTTGCCAATTTTGACGATGGAAATTTGGCCTAAAAAAATTTTTAAATTTTTTGCCTAAAAATCGCTAACTCCCTAACGAGTTTTTTGATCATAATTTGGCTTAAACTTAACCGATTTCACTCTGGTTTGGTTTTTTCTTCTTTGTTTTTGCGGGAGAACTTTTCTGCATTCAAAACTCAATTTCTAAATTTTGTAAAATTTTTTACAATTTTTATGATATTAAAAAAAAAGGCTGAATTTTTTGCCTAAAAATCGATAACTCCCTAAAGGGTTTTTTGATCATAACTTGGCTTAAACTCAACCGATTTCACTCTGGTTTGGTTTTTTCTTCTTTGTTTTTGCGGGATAACTTTTCTACATTTAAAACTAGATTTCTAATTTTTTGAAAAATTTTTGGCAATTTTGTCGATGTAACTGTCAAGATGTTTCGCTCAACATTTATATTATCTAAGAACAAGCGAAAGCGAAAAGAACCGCAATCCGAAAACAAGGTTTATTAAGTTTCAAGAACTGTTTTTAATATTAAGTGTTTCATATTTAGAAGTTCATAATTTAATTTAATCGGTTGGCTTCAGAGTTCAATTAAATCTTTGTTAATTTTAATTTTTGCCTCCCTTGGTGTCTTGAAATTGGATTTTCAGTGCGGACTCAACTTCCCCGAATTGGCTGTGGCTCCTACACGACGGCTGTCCTGCCAATTCGGTGTCCACGAAATCTATGATGTCCCCAATCCGAACACGTCCCTTGACACTCCGACGAAAATGCATCTTGGGAAAGTCGAGCGGCTGCACCTGGACTTCGGTTAGGATGCCACAGGCTCCGATGCGACCCAGGATCTTAATAACACGAGCCTTCGCTGCCACAGGCTGGGACATTTTAACGATTTAGCAGTAAAAACAGAAACCGAAATGGCAGAGATTACTTTGATAAACTTTTTATAGAAGATATACATATGTACATATATCTGAAAATTAAAAATACATAATTACAAAGACACTGAATGCTAAGTTTTAGTTTAAAGAGTTTCTAATACTTTCGATTTCCTGAGTCAGCTTAGTTCGGAACGCTCTCAAACTTGCCACGAAGGAGGACATCCCTCATAACGGCTGCGAGTTCCTCGTTCTTTTGGGCTCGCATCTCATCAATGAGAGACTCCTTGAATCCCGGGTCTTTAGCGGGATCTTGTGTCTCCTGCAGCTTCTGCTTTTCCAACTGCAACTGCGGCACATCTGCTCCGAAAGTGGCTCCGATTCGTTCCACACTTTGGACTCCTGTATCCCCGATGAGGGACCAACTGTCCGTTCCAAACCAAATGCAAAGGGGTTCATTGAAATCCGTGACATGGGAGCGAAACGGATGGGCGGGACTTCCGAAACCCATATGGCTGATAGTGTCCCTTAGCACTTTTGACAACTTCGGCATCCTTGAAGAATAGAATAGCAACGCTCCACCGATCAAATGAGTCACCGATCGTAGGCACCGACAGGTATGCTTCTTAACAGCGGGATCCAAACCAGCAAAGACATCATACTTCCCACCCACAATCACAACTGGAAAGGGTAGAGGTTCCTGGTTACCCAGATCCTCTTTGTTTTGCCGACCCACACGTTCAAGGGTTCGCTGTTCTAGCATTTCCCTCAGGTCAGGGGACAACTTTTCCATCATCTTCTCAGCCGTATCCCGCAGTCCCTTGTAGGCACATTCAAAATCAGTCCAGAAACGCTGTGGCTGTGAGAGATCCAGTATTATAAGGACGGCCAACTGCTGCAATCCATGGGTCCTCATGGGCACCTCCAGCAGTTGCTCCGCATTGTCCAGGGAGCCCAACTCCCACACATTCATGACCTGCGGTGATTTTCCACTCCCGATTCTCCGACCGTAGCTATACTCAAGGGCCAAGGTGGGTCGCGTCGTGTGCTCCTCGCGGTCGAAGAATTTGTTGATGGCGGTGGTTTTGCCCTGAAATAGAAATATAGGATATTGAGTAAATAAAAAAACAGTATTTGTGGTATATTTCCTTAACCCAATGCTTCCTTACCACACATTTGCTTCCCAAGACCAGCAGCGTTCGCTCCTTGGGCATCGTAGCGGACTCCAGTTGCCGGAGGCGCTGCTGTTCCTCCGCCAGCCTGCCAGCTATGTCCTGAATGCTGGGCGTGCCACTCTCACCCCCCTCGCTATTCTTTTCAAACATTTTCTGGAGACGCTTCTGCAGGCTGTGAAATATCTGCGGCAAGCGCATTTCACGAGAAAATTGAAAAGAAAAGCCGACACGAAATGTTTGTCGTTTTCAACGGTTGCTATTGACAACTTTGACAGTCTGGCAACGTGAGTCGGTGTGTTTATTATTATTATTTTAAGTAACTACGGAACATAATTGATTATAACACCCGGAAAATTATACCATAAAAAATGTGCAAAGTTGACTTTTAACATAGTTACATTTCGATGCTTACACCTCAAACTAATACTGGAATTAAAGCAAAAAATAAGATAAATAATATTTCCCCCCATTGATTAGAACTCGATTAACCATTTTTGATTATTTACTATTCTTTAATCATAAGCCGTTTCAGTGACTACGCTTAAGTGTTATAAAAGTGTGTAACGGGGGAGAAAAGGTGCTCCTTTTCCATTACTCTATGGGGCGGAAAATAGGAATACGAAATCTACACAAAAAATGGGCTACAAGAACGCGACTGGACTGAAGGTGATAGTCATATAATTAAAACAAAAATAACAAAGTGAAATACTGTGGAATGCTGTGCTCAGTAAAGCCATATCTCCTCCAGAATCCCGTTGTCCAGCTGCTCGGCGGGAAGGGCTTTCAGAGTGCGCAGCGTCTCCATATAGAAGGTTAGCTCCGAGGTGACCACTCCATGCTGTGGCCCTCCGTTGTTGTTGACATTTAGCTTCAGCAGCTGCTCCCGCAGCTTGTCCTTGAAGTTGCGGTGAACGACGCCGTAGATCTCGTGGATCTGTGCCTCGGGCAACACTCCGGCGATGGCCTCATGGAGTTTCACCAGATGCCGCGAGATGTGGCGGAAGGTTTGGGAGGGTATCGGCGGACGCGCCTCCCAGGCATCCAGTTGGGCCGCTAAGCGCTCGGAGACAATGCCGTGGATCTTGTTCTCGATCTCCTTTATGTGACCCTGGTAGTCCCTTTCGATGGCCTCGTAGCCACTCATCGCCTGGAATTGCTCCTTGAGCTTGGGCAGCAGCCAAAGAACGAGTTGCAGAGCCCGGGAAACTAGCGCTAAATTGGTGCTGGTAATGGTCTTGAGGCCAGCCACTCGCATTGCTCCAGCTCCAATGATTAGTTGACAGCTGCGAGAATTGAAGCATCTCAGGAGATCCACTACGTTCCGGGCATGATAGCTGGCCAGCAGTGGCAGCCGCTGGGCGCTGCCTCCGTACTCGTATAGCATCCTGATGAGCATCAGCGACGCACTGACCAAGGTGTACGGCTGCTTTCCCTCCACCAGAAGCACGGGATTGCCGCCGCCATTGCTGATCAGGTTGCCCAGCTCCGGTTTGGCATAATCCCCTGCAGCCATTCGTTCAATAATCCGCTGAAACTCATGGGGTATGTCCACCTGTCGCCATCGCTCCTGATCCAGGAGTAAGGACAACTTTTGCTTTCGTTCCGAATGGAATCTTTGAGCGTATCGCGACGCCTGGACTTTTAAGGCCAACTGGAGCGGCACACTGGCCACCCCACAAATGCTTCTCGTGGTCTCGCCAAACTGCTCCACAATCTCCGAGAGTTGGGTTAGCTCCTGTTCGCTTGCCGAACACTTTTCCAAGCTCTGGGGAGAGACAATGTTGGCGCAACGCTCATGGCAGTAATGGCAGACAGCCTGGAGGAGTTGCTGCAGCTGGGATTGCAGTTGCTCGTGGTGACCTGGGCTGAGAAATGCCTCGGAATCTATCAGATTCACCGCATCTTGAGCTCCCACAGCGGCGTCAGCCGTTTGCTGCATGATACCGACCACGGCCTTGATGCGTTCGAGAATGGAAACCAGAGCCTGACTGGAGCGCTGCAGGAGGGCAATCCACTCGGGCAGGGTGAGCTCCAAGGCCTGCTCCCCGTGGCCCGTTAGGCTGATCTCCTGGTCGCTGTCACTGCGCGCTAATACCTCGATCAGCAGCTGTTTGATGATGGCCCTAATGGTGGCAATGGCTTCCTGCTGATAGGACTGGACAAAGGAGAAATTTTGCTTCCGCAGCAATCCCATAACAATGGCCACCAGCTTGTCCTCCTCGGCGCAAACGCTATCCGTTTCCCGGAGGGCATCCGTCAGCGGTCGATTGAGATCCGAGGCAGCGTACCGTTCGAATTCCGTGGTTAGCATCTTGTCGATCAGCTTCTCCATCTCGCTGAGCTGCATGGGCAAGTGCTTGAAGCAGTGAATGCCGAGCAGCTCGGCGGACAGGATCTCCTGGGTGGTTCCTATCAGGTCCAGAGCAGCCACATAGTCCTGGGTGCCCAGAAGGAGCTGCAACATCGGTTGTGTCTTGTGCACAGTGGCCATCAGTCGGAGTTTGTCTAGCGTGAGGTTGTAGTGCTGCCTTCGCTGGGCGTAGCGCAACACCTTGAAGCTGTCCACCACCGAGTGGCTGTGCAGCTGCGCCAGTGCTGCTCTCAGCTGACGGACCTGCTCCGCCGCCTGCTCCATTTCGGCCAAAATGGCATGCTGCGTGGTCATGGCGTGGAAGAAGGCACCGGACTTTTGCGAAACTTGCTGTGCGATCTTCACTTCCACCATGTCCAGGTAGTGACTCAGTTGTTCCTGCAACTGCCGGCCTGTCTGCTGGTGCGTTTCTGGCGTGGAAGCGGCTGTCTGCATGTAATTGGGAAAGACCTGCTTGAAGGTGGCCGGGTGATGTAGCTGCAGCTGGGACTTTAGGAAGATCTCCGGCACTGCGCCCAGGTGCGTTGGTGTCGTCGGTCCACCTGATCCTAGCGCGCTTTGTCCTCCGTTCTCCGTCGGCTTATCTCGCTCCAGCTGCTGCTGCCGACGCTCATGCCAGCGGTATCGCTTCCCTATGCTTCCAAGATATACGGAAAAGTCCGCATGCGTGATGTCTGGAAGGCGGGGTGAGGCGGGCACATGACTCCGATCCACAAAGTGTTCGCCCCACTTCTTGGTGAAAAGATTGCTCTGTTTGCCCCGTGACGGATCGTTCAGCACGGCCGGCAGGTTCTGGGCCGCCGAGTAGACTCCCCATTCCGGTGGCATTTCGCGTGTCTGCTGATTCACATGATACTTGGCCACATGGGCGTCGTAGTCGCGGTCAGAGACTCCATCCAACGGAAGAGAGGCACAAACGCCATTGAATCCATAGCGACAGACAAAGGAGCCGCCTTCTCGGGTGCAGTGTCGAGTTCGTAGGTGACTGGAAAATATGTATAATTATAATAAATTGCTTGTAAAATAAGGTTTGGGAGGTGGTTAATTTTAGCAAGTTAGTTTACTCGAAATTTGGTTGTTTTCCATTGACTGTACTTATGTAAATAAACCAAAACAGCTGCTTTTACCTGCTGCCTGGGTAATTTTACCTGTTCACCAAGCACCGGCAGACCTATTTCTGATAATCGACTACAGAAAAATATTTTACAGCCCTCAAACCTGACCCTGAATATGATTTCCCTTGGAGCTCACCTACTTGGGGAGCAGATGTTTTATGACTTTTCCCTCTTACTCACTTCACAAAGTCGCTGACGGTCTTAAAGTGCTCCCGGGTGCAGTAGTAGCAGCTCTGCCAGCTCGGCCCTCCAGGTGCGATTCCACTTCCGCTGGCCGTGGAGTGCTTCCTGAAAGCGGAGGAAGGCTCAGAGGGGGGGTTTGCTTCCCCGGCGGACCTTGTAGTGGCCATCACACATGCTCTGCGCCCGTAATTCCGCGCCGTATGGTCTCCTCGTCGTGTATGTTTTGCTCGCCGCTCCCGACGTGTTGTTGACGTGTTATGTCGATGTTTGTTTTCCACCTTCGCTCGTCGCCGGCAGATGTTTCATTGTGGTCGCCCTTGCGGGCGCTCACAGGTGTCGGGCCATGATATGAATAATAGTTTAAATAATTAATAACAGGCGAAATTAACTAATTAATTAATTTCTATAGCTTCGGTCAGCTGTAAGGACATCGATGTGACTATCGACTCTATCGATGTTTTAAGGCAAGGCGATACATCGATATTTATTTTTAATTGAAGCCAATTTATAAAACAATATTTTTATTTTCAGATCTTATAGTATAATGTATGACTTTATCTGAGAAAGTTTTCAGTAAAATAATCAATTGTGTTAACAAAACAATCAATTTAGTTGCGTCGTGCACAGGTTGCCAGGTCAATTCAGACGCTGACCAACACTGAAAGTGAAAATCAGCTGTCAACTTTTTAAAAAATCCCCGTTCCAAAATAGCAGCGCACCGGCTTTTTAAACGGAAACAAGGAAATATTATATTATAAATATAAAAATATTCCTGACCTGGAGCACAGCCATGCGGCTACAACGTCGTTTCTGTGTGACAGTGGGTGTAATATTGTGCCTTTGGCTGGCATTCCTCTTCGTCTGCACCCAATGGATCTCAAGCTACGATAGCTCCAAGTCCCTCGATCCCGTCGAGCTGCTCTGGTGGACGCGATCCATGACCTTCAACTACGACGAGGTGCGCCAATGCGGCGTCGACACGTGTCGCATTACCAACATGAGGAGCCGCCTGGCGAAGGCCCGGGTTCGTACTGTGTAGATTGCTCCCCTTATCCGCATCCGGCGGCACCTTATCACATATGTATGTATATATAGCTAAGCCTATTTCGTCTCTCCAAACAGGCCGTTATGTTCTACGGATCCGACACGAAGTCCAACGACTTTCCGCTGCCACGGGGCCAGCATCAAATTTGGGCCTTACTCCACGAGGAATCGCCTAGGAATGTGCTTTTCGTGCCCCATATAGAGTTTCTGCGCCATTTCGACTTCACTTCAACGTTTAGCCGCTACAGCAACATGCCGCTGACGACACAGTATCTGCCCAGCGCGCAGGCCCTCACTTCGCTGGAATTCCACATACCATATAAAGAGAAGTCCAAGTCTGCATCGGTGGTGTTCCTGCAGAGCGATTGTAACACAATGTCCGGACGAGAGGATTATGTGAGGGAGCTGATGCAATACATGCAGATTGATTCCTTCGGCGGCTGCTTAAAGAACAAGGATCTGCCGGAGAGGCAAGTAGAGCTCTATGAATTCAATTTGGCAATCAACATTATAGCCTTTTTTCAGCCTCAATAAGGATTACCTGAACAATCTGTATTCACCAGAGCTACTGAAATTCCTGTCCACTTACAAGTATATGATTGCCATCGAGAACGCAGCCTGTCCCGATTATATAACTGAAAAGTTCTGGCGCCCCTTGGTCATGGGCGTGGTGCCCATTTACTTTGGCTCGCCCACAATTAAAGTTAGTTGCTTTTTGAACCTACATAATTATACAACCCTATTTTAATTCCTGTCTTTCAGGACTGGCAACCGAATAACAAATCAGCAATTTATGTAAACGATTTCCCCCATCCACGTGCCTTGGCCAACTATTTACTCAATTTGGCAAAGAACAAAACGGAGTACGATTCGTATCGGACCCACAAACTAAATCCGCTGAATCCCATTTCAAATAAGTGGCTGCTTATCAATCATTCGCGACAGTATCACATAGGAGATCCGGACGGATCCCTCTTTGATAAGTTCGGGTGCGCCGTGTGCCGGTATGCGATCCATAACTCAAGGATGGAGCGGGCTAACACCCGGCATTATGACTGCCCGATGAATGTGTCATTTGCACCACTGGAGACTCAGGTGGAACCGGAAAGTGTCGCCGACTGGCGATACGAACTGCTGGAGGGCAAGCGCGTGGCACAGCTTTTGGATAAGTTCATACGCCGCAACTCTAGCTACGATAACGAGGATTTCGCCGTAAAGCTCTCTAGGAGAAGGGAGGAGGATTATAATCAAGACTGAATCGCCGATCGGATAATTGACAATCTCAGGTTGTAAATAAACCCTTTTAACCATTATTTGTATTCGTTTACAAAGTACCTACATTAAATTAACCTGTAAGTTGTGATTTTATACAAATTAAAAGCCATTGTTTTGTAAATGTAATTGATCATTTATTGTGGTTGGCTGTCGCCAGCATTCCAGTCCCCATCTCTCATCTGGCTTTCGTTCTCATTGAGGCATACTTCCGTCTTCTGGGCAGGATCTTCATCTGGTTTCTGCACTGGGTCATCCTCTTGAATCGGACTTAGGCTACGCACACTGTCTATGACCGATGGAGCAGGCTCTTCAATCTTGTTCATGACCCTACTTGATATAGAACCATGATTCGGAAGTTGCGACCAAGAATCGGTTTGAGTGTAGATACTTGTCAGGACTTTGGTCTCGTCAGCACTTTGGCCTGGAGACATTTCAAGATTTTGAGACGGATTTCCGATGACTGCAGTAGAACCATGTTGTGCTTCCAGGGAAAGATTTCCCGCTGATTGCTGATTCTCCGATGGCTGAGCTGGATTCTCATCCGGGGATTGCATATTCCGGAACTCAACTGATGGCGTTTTAAGTACAAGTTCAAGATATTGATTAAAAAAGATCGGTGGTATCTTACCAGAAACCAGCTCTGCATTAAATCCGGTGCGTAGCATAAGCCCGATAATGATTCCCTTACACATAGGGGAAATTTCGCTTTTCTCGGGAATTTCTACCAATTTTGAGGTGGTCTTCATGAGGGCGTCGCCCTCGGCACTGGCAGCAATAGCCCACTGCACTAGCTTTTTTTGCTTTCTTTTGAGAGCCCTGCGGCGTTTGATGGGATTATTAAGCGTGGCCCTGTTAGCCAGCTTCTCAGCCATAAACCTGCGTCTCCGGATCCCATCGGATAATGCACGATTTTGAAATTGAACTTTGGTTTTTCGTGATTTCTGAACTGGAGGTGTAGAGTTTGACGAAACATGCTCTCCGCAATAGACGCAAGATTCGGAGTCTTTTTTGCTTTTGTTTTTGCGCGGCATTCTTAAAAGATTAGAAAGGATTTAAACTACAAAATTTTATATAGTTAAGTATTGAAATTTTGTTATGGTTTTGATTTTTCAGATCCAAAATAAATCAGTCTGCTCTTTGCGAAGCTACAGTGATTATAAGCTGACGAGGCGTTTAGGCCGGATACATAAGTGATAGCCTACTGGGATAGGAAAACTGAACGTTTTCTCAGTTGTTTTAAAAACAATAAGATTTATATTATTACTACGTAAGTATTTATTTTCCCAGAATATAAAAAACCAATATGATTTATCTGTCAATTGCAATCTTTATTGGTTAGGCTGCTTCACCTTCTTTTACATCTGCCAGTGCATTGTGGGCATCACCTCCTTCAGCTGCCCCATGTTGACGATCCACATACTGCCATTCTTCATCATCTCCATGGCCTTGATCATCTGCATGGCTGCCTCCTCGGGCATCTGGCGCTTGGCACTCTCGATGGCCTCCACCATGGACTCGGAGTGATGCCAGGTGACGTTGTCGCGCAGATTCATCATCATTTCACCGGTGGTGAGGCCCGGGCACATGGCCATAAACATGACGCCGGTCTTCTGGTAGATCATCTTATCCCCCATGGAGCGGGTGAAGCCCAGGACGCCGTGCATGGCGCCGGCGTAGACAGCAAAGGCGGGTGAGGGTTCCAGGCCGTAGACGGAAGCCATGTTGACCACCATGCCGCCCATGCCCATCTGGGTCTTGTCCATATATGGCATGGCCATCATCGTGGCGTGGATCATGCCAGTCTGATGGGGCAGATGGAAAAAGGATTAAAGGGAAATCAACAAGGGTATATAAATAGCAAAGGATCTCAATTACCAGATTCATGCCCATCGTCATCTCCACATCCTTGTCGAGCAGGACATTCTCCGCATTGATCATCACATCGAAGTGGCCCATCATCTGGCCCATCTTCTTCATGGCCTGATCAATGGACATCTTGTCCATGAGATTCATCTGCATGAACATGCACTTGACGGAGGGATTAATGGCCTGCAGCTTCTTCATCATCTCGACGTTCTCCATGCGGTGCATGATGCCCATCATCTTGATGTCCTGTTGCATCAGCTGCATCATCATTTGCCATCCGATGCCGCTGAAGCTGCCCACGTAAACGACATTCTTACCGGTCCAGTCGAACATGTTGATTATTGGCTTTTAATTGTCTTTGACTCGAACTTGGACTGGGACTGCAATGGAATGGCTGACTGGCTCCGTCTGACTGATTCCGAGTAGGTGACTGCGCTTATATAATATCCCGGATGCCCCGCTCCAGATGTCCGGCGCATCTGCCTAGATTACTTTGCCCCGCACGGAATGCAATAACATCGCCACCGATTCGGCGGCTATCTTTGCCCAGGGTCAGGGGTCGGAGATCAGGTCCCTGCAGAGGCGTTGATACCTCGGAGCTTGGAAAAGACGACAACAAGTTCGTCACCAGCTGTTGCCAGTGGGTACCAGATAAGATCGCTATCGATGCAGCCGAGGGCGTTGGCGTTGGCTTAGCCGATCTCTTGCCACCTGACACAATGTATCACATTCTACGGCGATGTGTTCCTCATTAAAATAATTTCACATTTAATTGCAGGTAAGTGCTGCAATGCTTAGAAGAAGTTGCATCAGTTTTGGTTTAGTTTTAAGGGTTTTTAAAGTATGTAGCACAGAAATGAAACTGGATTTCAACCAAAAATCCCAAGGTGAATGATGATATTTACTTTGCAGATAACAAAACCCTTCTTATCCTTGGAATTTTCCCATTACCTTTCATATGACTCATTTTTATACACATTATTAAAAAGATGTCCAATGCCTTTTCATTTAAATTAAAAAAATCTTGTCTATATGTTCTTAAAAAAAAGAGTAACGTACATTTATTATGGTTTCAAAGAGCTTATTAAAAACGCTTTCTTAGACAATCACAGATGTTTAGGCTACAAACGATGCTATGGACTATATACAAATGCAGGAATCAATATTTTCTCCACGTTCTCCACTTGTCTTCAATAAATAATCTCTAAATTTTAATTTGGCAAGTTTGGGGTTGTGCTCTCTTTCGCAGGGGGGTCTCCGCCTCCTCAATGGAACCTCAACAGCAGAAGACTAACGATCAAAGGTATTATACCAGATTCCAATCCAGATCCTCCGCCACCAGTATTTGGTGGAGTTCCAGTTGTCGGCTTGCTGTTATCCTCCGATGCCTCACCGTCCGATTTCAAATCCGGATTATAGTCGCCACAGGTGGGGAAATTATCAGGCACCGGAACCATTTGATCATCGTTGCCCACCTTGAAGACCAAAGCCATGCCGATCTCAGCATGAAACTCGATGTGGCAATGAAAGAGCCAGTAGCCGGGATTGGAGGCCTCAAATCGGATGATGGTATAACCGCCATCGGGTACGGTGACCGTGTCTTTTACTGGAGGATTCACTAGGTTGCGTTTGAGTAAGTTGAATTGATCCAGTTGTTTGATCTGCAAAAATATATATATTATATATATGTAAAAACCCTTCTATCCCAACTCACCATTTCAATGGTTACATTATCCCCCAGTCGCTCCAAACCCATGACCCTGAAGGCATTTCCGTGCAAATGGAAGGGATGATTGGCGTAGTACTGGAAGCCCTCGTCCACGATGATCAGTTCGACGACTGCACCCAGGGGCACCTGGAGGACGTGGTGACACTTGCAGAACTCCGTGCGACAGTCGATGCCCTGATCCGCCAGACTGGTTTCGTTGCAAAAGTCCGAGTCCTTCAGCTGGCTCCTCGAGGGAAGTAGTGCCATGGCGGGGAACTTCAGGGTTATGTGGTTTAGTTGCGGTGTATAAAGTCGGTTCTGCTGCGTCATCTCCATGTCCATGGCATACAGGTCCTTGTCATGGAAGTCGGGATTGTTCTTGGTGTAAAAGTCATAATAGATAAAGAACTTGTAGTCTGCCTCCGGCTTGAGGGTGTCGTGATCAATCCCCGACACGTGATCGTAGATGGGCAGGGCCCTCATTTCGGCCACAGTCTTGGTGTCCGGATATCCTGGACCCCGGTTCATCACATTCAGCTCGATGCCCTCGGCCTTGTGGGCGTAACTCAATGCTGCGGTGGGCTCTTCATCGGGCGCACCCTCGTACCGAAGAATGGCCACTTGGAAGGCGGAGGTGAAGACCTCGCTGCAGTCCATCAAGCCCTTGAGGCGGATCCAATAGTTGCCCACCTCCATGTTGGCATTCAGCACAAAATCGAAGCGCTCCCCGGAATAGGTTACTATCGAGCCCACCTCCATGGCCTCGATGTCGAAGCCATCCGAGTTGATAGCCGTCAGGTTGTGACCATCCACAGAGACCACAATCGGGCAGTTGAGGTACTCCGCATTTATTATCCTGAAGCGATAGCGGAACCCCCTTCTCACATTGTACACCTGATGGGGGACCAGTTCCAGCGGAATCTCGTTCAGATTGCCCCTCTTCTGGCGCGAGTGCACCGGGAAGAGTTTGGTGCTGTTCGTCTTGACCAGACGCGCTTGACGCGGCAGAGTCTGAACGAAGTCCACCTGGGACTTGGGCAGAGGATCCAGGGGCTGCGTCGTCCTCTCCTCAGTTCGGCGATGAATCTGCTTGGCCTCCGACCAAATGCGGTTGTAGTAACGGCCCCTGCCATTGATGAGCAGATTGTGGGGCTTGTTGTCGCCCCGGGAGTGGTGGTGGAAGGAGAATATGCTGGCTCCCGTATCGTGTATCCAATCCTGGACAGTCATCACATGCTCACTCAAGTCGAAGTCATAGAGGCTGCCATGGGGCTCGGCTGTCTTGGGTTTCCGGATGATCAGGGCACCAAAGACGCCATCTCCCCGCTGCATTCCGGTGTGCGAGTGCCAGAAGTGTGTGCCCGAGAGATCGGCGGGAAAGGAGTACCTGAAGCTGGCATGAGGGGTAATCGGGCACTGGGTGATGTGCGGCACTCCGTCCATGTAGGGCGTCTTCTTCTGATGCAGTCCGTGCCAGTGGATGGAGGTGCTCTCGCCCAGCAAGTGGTTCTTCACGTCCACCACAATCTGATCGCCCTCACAGACCTCGATCGAGGGGCCCGGCATCATGCGATTAACCACAGTGATGCTCCGCTCCAGGCCATCGCCCATGATGCAGTGCGGCCGGGAGCAGTCGGTGAGGTTGCGGGGACAGTCGTAGCAGGCCTTCGAGAAGGTCTGATACCATTCCACAACGAAGGTGTAGTGGCAGGTCATGGGCTCAGCGCCCACCAGGCAATCCCGATTGCAGGGATGCTGGCGATACCACTCAGCTGTCCATATATCATCCGAGCTTTCAGCCTCATCTTCCTGGAGGTCTTCAATCCTCGAGGTTTTCAGGGGTCTACAGTAGGGGCAACAATTCTTGTTTTCCAGTCTCGAAGCGGGACAATCTTCTGTCAAGGGTTGACAGGTCCTTTTGTAGGTGTTGATGATGATCTGGCCGTTCTCCAGGCGTCCACACTCGAGGAGGGTGCAGTCGACATCATTGTGCCAGGACTCTCCCACGGCGTAAAGGGTGTGATTGTGCTGGCAATGGGTCCTCACACACTCCCCACAGCAGCTGCCTTCGACACTGCGAAGCTCGGAACCCTTGAGTATTGGGAAATCTTAATTTAGAAATTATTTTAAAAGAGGTTCTAGGTTAATTACTCACCACCTCGCAGTAAAACTCATTGCAATCCACCTGGGTCACCACAATGTGAGCCTGCGGATCCTTGGCCACACCTGCGGCACAGGTGTAAACCACACAAGGATCCTTGGCGGCAAACCATACAGCTCCTAGCTCCTTACGGTATGTGGTGTTGTGCTCCTGATACAAACAGATGGTGTTTTCTATAAAAAAGTATTGGTAAAATGTTTGTTTATAAATTGAATTTTAAATGTTAAAGAGTGGTGAAAATAGTTGTAAAAGTACAAAAACTATTTTTAAAATGACTCAAAGTATACAACAAAAATAAAAATTAGTTTTAAGTTAAACTCAAAGTACCAATATAAAAATAACTTATGGATTTAGGACTCTATGTTAAAGTAGCATTAAGCTGAAATGAAAGCCTAATTTAATCTTTAACAATAACGGCTTGGTACACCTTTATCCGCAATATTAAATTTACCCTCTACCATCCTATAAAAAAGGATTTTTCGGTTTTTTTGTCATCATAATTAGATTTACTGTCTATCTGGTTATAAAAAAAATCTCTGACACCTCAAGGAAAATTTGGTTCGGGCAATTATTCGGCTTTGTTCGTGTTTGCACTGACAAACAATTGTTTAGTGACATTAAATCCAGGGTAAATATAATTCACGTGGCCATAAACAGAAAAGGCCAAAAAAGAAAAGACAAATACAAACAGTTTGAGACCAAAACAATTGTTTCTTTGTTTTTTTTTTTTTTTTTGTGGTATATCACGCGCCTGAGACGACTCCGCAATTTATAGCATATTTAATTGAATGTATGGCATTATTTTTCACGCTTGTGCATTCTTTTATATGTCTGCGAACTCCAGAGTGCTATTATTATTTTATAAATGATCGTTACAGGTGCTAATAGCCTGGGTCCAGGTGCCTTGAACCCGGAGAATAATTTGGAATTGAAGTATTGTGAATCAACCCATTGGATAGGCGACATGTGTGAATTATAATGAAAGTGAGAATTGTGATGGTCATTCTGTAGTACTTTTATAACCCAGTTCTTGTAGAGTTTGCTTGTGATTTTACTACACTGAAATAAGAACCGATCTCTGGAAATATTATATATCATTGTGAAGCGACATTTAATGCTTTTCATTAGCATAGTAATCTTATTGCTTCACCCGTTTGTGCCTAATAAATTTATCCAGACATTCCTTGCCTCCACTTGATCAACCTGTGATTGCTCACTGGCATTAAGACAGGTGTCGACATTCGTATGTTAATTAGTGCACACAGAACAGAGTCAAGAGGGCGTTAGAATGCCAATTAAAATGCCATCAAGATCCGGATCGAGTGAACTGGGTGAATTGCTCCGTTTTTTAATTTCCCATATTCCAGTTAGCCAACGATAATTGCCATTTGTCACTGTGGCATGAGCTGGCATTAGCTCACAATCGGATCTATGGGAGTTTCAAGTGTCCGGCTAATCTTCACAGGCCCATAAACCAGGCTGACCATGAAAGTGGCTTAACTGAGCCAACTCAATAAATACATTACATATTGCAGTTTGTGATCAACGGCACGAACTAAAAGGAAATTTTTCAGCGCCTGACTACTTGCTTTTGGGAAATCACTGCTAAAAATACACTCACAATACTCACATTAAAAAACAATTACCTTTACGACAGCCATCGGCACGATGTGATTAGGAATCAGATAAGCTGATAAGATGTTTTTGTTTAGCTTCCAAGAAACACAACAGCTTTTAGTGTAATTAAGAAAATACAACGAATATTATTAGCCAATAAACTGAATTTAGCCATCTATAAAGAAATATATATTTCATAAAGGTTGAGGCATAAAATGGTATTTAGAAAACTTAAAGAAAGAGTTATGTGTTTTAAATGTATTTGAGGCTTAGAAAGTATTTAAAAGTCTTTTTTAAAATGTGCAAATGTTTTTCAAAACATTAAATTCCCAGTAATTTAAACTCAATTAAGAAACATAAACAAAAGACAAAGGTTAATAAAACTTTGAGCAATTTGAATTTATCACTAAGCAAAACTTTGAAGAATTTTCCCCTCCCAAGTGCAGACTTCAAAAGTTCTTCAATAACAAAAGGCATTATTCATGAGCAAATCAACAGTTTTGTCGTGAAATGAAATATGAGCCACTGGCATATGGGACCTCAAGCTCATCCTGGTTGGGATGTTTTTTGTTTTTCCTTCTTGTTGTTTTTTTTTTTAAAGGGAGACTGGGCGATGTCAGCATCTGTTTGGCATATAAATTATAATATGTGGGAGGAGGCGGGACGAGCTGCACGTACGTATCGCATATAGCCGGCTCCGTTAGGCGGAGCTGTCTGTCAGTTACGCATTAAGGCCGCGTTTATTGACTGCTTTTCGGAGGGGACAGAGAGCGGGTGTGGGCCGGAGCGGCTTTCAACGGTGGGCTGCATCGTTTATTGGCTCGTTATGGCCATTATTATGATTGCCTACCGCCGCCGACATTTGTTTTAACCATCAGCCAAGCACTTGCCTGATTATTTGCCGGACTTACGCAAATTCACATGCCGCCAGGTGGGCCGGCACTTGGATTTTCGCATGTGAGTGGCAAACCACGTTTACACTGTCTAAAGAAAGATACCTGTAAGGTTGTATAAATATTTTTACTCGGTGCTAATGTTTAGCACCGGCATTAATGTTGGCCAAGGTCAAGACCTTTTAATTGGCCAAGTGAAGCTTCTGAACGCTAATGACTGTGGTGTTTTAGATGTACACAGATAGAAATATTTGTAATCGCTTTTTGTTTGATGAGAATAATATTGTTAGGCAAATTATTAATATATTTATTATTTGATTAATTGTAATATATACCTATTATATGTTAAATAAAGAATATTTTTATGAACGTAATTCAATGAATGAAATATTTTAATTAATTTTAGGAAATGGATAAACAAATTTAATTATTTTTTAGAAATTTCCTAACTTTTTAGACCCATTATTGAAATGTTTCAAATGTATTTAATATGTTATTTAAGCCCTAATCGACACTTTTAGCAATCTCTTTATTGTTTATATATATTTTCATATTTAAAAATTAATATTTAAGCTTAGAAAAATGTTCTTTTCATATATGGAAGCTTTAATAATCATTTGAAGCAGTTTTCCTTCACATTTAGTTCTGTATTTTTAAAGGCACTTATTAAATGCCTTATTTAAGCCTAAACTACATATAAAAGATGAAATAAAATATTATTGTAATAAGCTAAATTCATATTTATAATGGTATTCTTTTTAAAATAAATGTATTTCTATGATAACTAATTTTAAATTGAGTTTAGGTTAATGGCTCACCTGCCGCCGGATTTACAGTTTGAGCTCCGCTGGTGTGACTCGCAAACTGCAGCAGCACTGCTAAGGCCGCTGTTAACAGCTGCGCGACTGTTAATCTCCTGTTAATAAGTCGCATTTCGAGGTTGCTGTTGTTGTTGCTGTTGCTGTTGGTTCTTCCTCGTATTTTAGATTTTATTGTTGGTGTTGTTGCTGGCGGCCAGCGGCTCATTTGGTCATAATTATGGCTTACGCTATTCAATTTGCGGTTATTGTTTTTATTCCGATTGTTGCTCGCCCAAAAATTCTCTTTTTTTGTTTGGGAATGATTTTTATTATTGAATATTTTTGGGAGTTGTGGAATTGCTATGCGGAAGTTGTTGTTGATTTTGTACCACAAATCGCCTGCAAACGAGACAAATAAAATGAGCATGGACCATTATTATTAGTACAAGTTGGAGCTTCAATTACACTTAATATGGTGATTATATGGTAAAAATATGTATTTATTCAGCTGGCCGATGGCAGCATTTAATCCCAAATTGTATTGGCATTTCGTTCTTATTGTACCAATTATGCATATTTGTGGGGCTTGGCAGATGGTCTCGTTGATTGTTTATAAAACGAGTTGTTCATGCCATTAAGAATGTTGTATTATTTTTATAGGTGCCAATTGTGGGTTATAATGGGGTTGAAGTATGAATAATTTGCTCTGGTTCAAGGCTACTTGGCCGTCTAATAGCCTTGGAAATCGGGAGTATGGGTAAATAGCAGTATAATGCAAATAATTTTTTTTATGGTCAACTAAAAAATATATTCTTAAGAGTGTAAATTCTATCTATAATAATCAGATAAATAATATTATTGAATACATTTTTATGCAATTCCTTGCCAGCTCTTATAATTAATTATTTTTCCGGACTAATCAATTTTATTAACCATTAACAATATTAACAATAACAATTACACAAATTGTTCGTCTCATTCTGGGGCATCTTTTCCAAACAAACTCAATCAATGGAAATCTCCTCTAACCCTATACCCCGATATTGGCCAGGCATCCTTTTATTGACCTCATCGCCCCAAGGGAAAGCAGCACGCACATGGCCGAAAAGGGCAAACATATGAGGAAATATATTGTATATTAAGTTAAGTATGATTTACGGCCTGCCTGTAAATATCACTCATACGCTCCGTGGTGCCAGGCGTTCCTTTAATGCGTGCGAGTGTGCGAGTGTGCGCTTGTGTTTTTCGTCCTATCAGCACATGGCCAGCAACTCAAGACAGTCGTATCACCCTAACACACACACACACGTATTCAGCACGTACAAATTTAATTAATTAGCACGCTGTTCCTTAAGCACACACACACACGGGCAGCCGGAGGCAGCTGCTCACGTCCAGTGTCCGAAAGCCAAAGTCCGGCGGAGTCCACGGAGGCACAGACAGGGCCATATAAAGAAAACTGCGCATAAATTATGAACAGGGGCGAAAAAAACACAGAAATTATGCCGCCGAGGAAAATACGAAAGAAATTACGTTAGGCATTTTTCATACACATAAAGGTTACTTTATGGGCGACGTAAAAATGTTCCTACCTAAAAAGGTTGACTGAAATAATCAAGAAGGTTAGCCTAATATATATTATAAGGTCTCCAATAATTTCTAAACTTTAATTTGTTTATATAGAAATATTAAGAAAGTATGTTTTGGGGGTTAAATGTATATTAAAAATCAGCAATCACCTTGAAAGTTTTGCCCTCTCTATTATTTCTTACATCCCAATTTAAACTTCTCTCTTTAAGTACCTTTATTTCTCTATAAAAATTCGTTGGCTTCTTTCAAGAGTATTTCGTATTCTTTCAATTATTCACAAGATTTTCTTGAGAGAGAGCTTCCTCTGTCTGTCCCCATGACTTTCACATTTTATTTTGGCAACACTTAAAGCATCTTAAAGATTTATGAACTGCGAGTACCTTGAGGGCCTGTGGACCTAAACGCACTTCCGTTAATTAGGAATTAAGTGCCCGCCTACGTGGCACTTCATTTTCGTCAGGGGAAAAACAACGTAAAAACAACGCAAATTCAATGAAAACTCATTAAAAAGATATAAGCATTTGGTGGGTAAATTCAATTTTTGAATAAAAAAACGTTTGCTCCCAGGCGGAACTAGAATATTAATGAATGATGAAACCCATAATTAATCAATTTTCAAATATTTGCCAGATGACAAGGTAATGATTTTTCATAATTAGGGCTCAGAGACTTGTGTCTAAATTGATTCTGACCGGTATTCACTTTTTCTGCTGACATGACTAAACGTTTTGATTACGCGCCTGTCAATTTCCTAATACCCCTTGACACAATCACTTTAATTAACATGCATCTTTGATTCTCCAGAGTCAGAGTCACGTGGATGGACCGGTTACTCACTCTCTGTGGGTTCAGAGTTTTGATTGAAATCCCAACAGGGTATTCCCTTGGAATTAACACCAGGTGAATTCCAGGCGAATAAAGTTCTACTTTTGCGGTGACCTAATGAATATGTATATTTATTTATAAAATAGATCCCATGATGGGTAGGGTTTCGGTTACTCTTGAATGAGCACAGTAGCTGGAGTTCCCCTCTGACAATTTGCATTTAATTAATCTTGAGAAAATATGAGTAAATAAAAGAGAAGCCTAAATTTAAATATATTTAATTAATGGGAATGTTATCTATTTATCTAATGCCTTTAATTTATAGTTGCAGAAACATTAAATTAAATTTGAAGTACTCACTTGTGCTGCAAATAATAAACAACTCATTCAAGTGGAGCTTCATGAGTGCTGTCTTTTAATCAGTGTTTAACATTGCAAATGCAACATAATATTTAATCATGCTTTTCATTCTGAAGGGTCTGCCTTTAACTTTTATTGATTGAACCTAATCAGATTACCTTTTTTATTTGTTGATTAATTTAATGACCAATCTCTTTCTGCCAGCATTAAATTTCTCTGACAATCAATCAGAAATTGTTGTTATGCAAAGTTTGTTTTTATACATTCATTATTGCCTTTGGTATTTTGTGAGTGGAGTGCTTATTTTTTCGTACATACTACCAAATCACACGTTCGTAAAAGGTTGCATAATACTTAAAGTGTTTTCCGTTTCACGTTTTTACATATAATTATCGGGCTCGTTTATAGTAATTTGATTTATTTGAGACCGTTTTTTTTAACGAGTATCTTCCCTGCTCGACCATTTATTTGACAACAATTAGCTGATGCCGCTTGACCGCATTTTTGATCTCTTTGTTGGCCATAACATATGTACGTATGTGTATGTGATGTTGGGGTAGGCGGCCGAGAGGAGAGTGAAATGTGGCAGAAAAACGGCCAAAAGCGAAGATGGAGTGGAAGATTTTTTAAGCGGCTTATCGCTGGGCCGGAGCTGGAGCAGCAGCCCGATTGCCGATTGCCAATTGGGGATTCCCTCCCTGGATTTCTCCTTGGGAAATCCCTGGCACAACACCCATCACATCCCGGTTCTGGTCAAGCCCACGGTCAGCCGGTTTTCGACCAGAACCAGTCTTGCAAGAGGTGGTGGCTATGTGCTTTTCATTACAGACCGCAAACCGAAAAACCAAAACAAAGAAACCAAACACAAGAGCCGAAGCCGAAAGCAAAATCAAAACAAACTTTGGGTTACGTGCCGACGTGGAAAAAGGCAACAATGCGGAGAACGAAGCCCACAACCAATTTCTTAGATTTGTTTATGTTTGGCCAAAAAAAAAAAAACAAAACTTACAAATTCGACTTGAATTTATGAATTGTGAATCATGGTTTTCGGAGATTAATTGTAAGAGATTTTTCTCGTTGCCGATTAGAATCTTCATGGACCGAAGCAATTATTTTTCGACGGCCAGACAAAAAACAATTTATGAGATTTTTTATTCAATGTCAAGGCCGTTTGTAAGTGCTTGGCCGTGAGGTTGGTGGGCATTTGAGGGGTTTTTGGAGTTTGTTGGTGTTTTTTTGTTAGAAAAAGAGAAAAAGTGGATTTATTTATATTAATGGTTCTTATTTAAAAAGACAAGATCATTTATTCTTATTGATTTAAATGATAAATGAAACAAAATTTTAGTACTTTAAATTTCTAAGTATAAAATCTAGATTTAAAACAAAACAAAATTTTACAGTAACAATGCTTAATAAATTCCCTAATATCCTAATAAAATCACTGCTAATCTGCACTCTTGTGAATAATTATTTAAATTCAATAATTTTATATTCCAAATCTTGATTTCGCCACAATTATCTTCGATGTCGGGAGTGTGTGTAGTTATATCAAAGTTTCTGTTTATGAAATGTTTATGGATCCACAGTTAAAACATTTATGACATACGTGAATTGTGTTACTCAGTCCGCGCTCTCTCGGCTTTATCCCAGGTGAGTTTATTCACTTATCACACACCTCTGGCTGGGCATTATGATATCACAAAAATACTATGTATTTGCTTAGCACCGACGCGGCCGAACTTTATGGCGTCCGACCAGATTAGGGTCTGGTTTGAAATTCGCCCGGTTTCGAATCACTCGAGGGACAAAGTCCTTTACAGCTTCGCCAGAAAAGGGATCGCTTCGGAGCGTTTTCTTAGCCAGATGCGCACCGCTCGCCGCTTAAACCGCAACTAACTCGCGCCGCATGCAACTAAGGCGCTTTTGAAGATAGCCAGCGACGTTGCCGGCTGAAGAAAACGTGCTAAAACCGAGTGTGATTTTAGCCCAGTTCACTGACGGAGACTCGACCCTTTTGGCCCGTTCGTTTCGACTGCTTCGGCAGCTGATAACGCGTCCGTACGATCGTCTAAGAGAGCGTTCAAGAGCGGGAGTTTGAGGTGTGAGCGTGACACGATTTGGAATTTTCATAGCTTAGAGGCTAAGGTCTCACGCAGTTGGAGGGAAAAAGAGGATATATGAGATGAGAATCTATAATTGCATTCTTAAATAAAAGCCATGTATAGTAAATATAATTTATGAATACATATTTCCTTTAAGAATTATAGAAGCAACCTTAAGTACAACCAATTAACTAGACTATTGAGACAAGATCTAAATATATTATATTTATGAATACAAACTCAAATTTAATGAAAATTACTTCAAAAATATTCTTAAAATTAAGTAGACATCAGTGTCTTACAATTTATTTAATGTTGTCGCCAGTATTTTCATATATATTCCAAGTTTATGTATGACACAAATCGTGTCACGAAGCTACCCCCTACTCAATCCCGTGACTCCCCCAAGAGAGAGATCGTAAGAGAGAGCTTCGTTTTGGCACCTTAATTAACCCGCACTTGTCGCTGCTGTTGGCCATGTTAACAGCGGTACATGGTTAACAGAGATCTCGGCCGCTTATCTGCCTTGATTGGTCGAATGTTAAGAGCTCCCCTCAGAAGCTGCCGCCCCGCTTCCGTGTTTTGATTAGAACTTTTCGCCTTTTCTCGAATGGAGGAGAACCCACCCCACTGGCGTCTGCTGAGATCTGTGCATTTATTAAAAACTGTCAGCCGCAGAATATTTGCATTGATATTTTAATTTTAACTAGTTGCTGGGCTGCTGCTCGATTCGCTGCTTGTTCGTTTTGATTGCTTTTTTTCCTTCGTTTTTAAATAAGAGCCCCAACTATTATTGGAATGTAGTTGGCTTGATGAGGAAACTGGATTTTTGTCAAGATTGCTACTCGAATTCCACCTGATTGCCACTTGATATTGGCACTGCCGTTAAATAGAATATTAATTCATATTTTCGTGTTGACGATATTTCGGCGTGATTGTGCAAAAGGTTATTGAACGCAATAATTTTTTCATATTTTTAATGGCACTTTAAGGCAATGTGTTTGCTTTTTGTTTGCTTATTAAACTCATTATTTTAACAAATGAGAGTTTGGGCCTTATAAAAATGTAATTTTATGGGAATTTTGAAATTTTTTGACTATTTGGAATACATTAATTTTGGTAAATGAATTATGTATATTCAAATTTTTATAAAGTGTAAAGGGTAAAGGGTACTTTTTATTTTGTTCAAAATTATAGATAAGTTTAAGGAAACTTGAAGAAATTATTTCTTAAGAATAATAATGTAATATAAAACTGCTCCTATAAATAATGCAATTTACATATTCTTAAATATTTTAAAACCTATTTCAAAAATCAATCACACTCATTTAACAATTATTTTTCCTCCCTAAAATTATTTCCAGTGCCTTGCCGAATTTTATTCACCACAGATGCAAGAGATTGAGAGGCAAAGCTCTGCTCTGGATCCTTCGGCAACTTCCATCCGGCAGCATCCTGGCGCAGCCGAAGCGCTCCGGGCTCCCCGAACTCGCAGGACACGAGGGACCGCCACGGCATGTCCTTTTGCCAGGCTGCGCGCTGCGTTCAGCTTTCAGTTCGCTTGTGGACGTGCGTGCGGCAGGAACCTGCTGGTGGAGCTTCGGAAGGGCATCGGAATCGGATTCGGACCAGGCTAATGGCTAATGGTTAATGTGGCAACTCGAACGGTTATGGATCTCGTGGAATGTTCAGAATGTGCCAATATGCCAGTGGGCCACTATAGGGCTTGTGCCGTGTGAGTGAGTGTCCTTGGGCGGACTAACAGGTCCTCCCGTCCTGCCAAGTGTTAAAGTGCGGCCAAAAGTATTTCCTAGAAAAAATAAAAAATAAATACGATAGAAAAAGTGACAAATCTGCAGCCGGTTTTGGATTTAATTTTTTAACGAAAGTTTGTGGAAAGGATTAAGGCACCGACCCGTTCTTGTGGAAGGTGAGTTCTCTCGTTTGTGTTTCACTTTTTTTTCGGAACTTTGTAACTCCTTTTTGGGTTCCGGTTGCGAACTTTAATGGTGTCCCTTGATTTGTTTCTGTGTCACTGCTGTTTCTGGTTTTCCCACTGCCCAGGGAGCCATAAAATAAATCAGCCAAAATGTAGGTGGCCCTTTGTGCCGACTTCAATTTATTTTGGTCTCCGATGTCCCCGGCGCTCGATGCGGAGATAATCTATAGTAATGGCATCTGTCGTGTGCTAGTTATGGGACAATAGAAATTAGCGTTAGATGAAATATGTACAGGAGAGAATTTTATGTAAAGGTTTTTAGAATCAAATTAAACTAATTAAAAAATATTCCCAACAGTGCATAAGTTTCATTTTAATGAATTAAACATTTTAAACAAATTATAGAAAACTATAAATAATTAAGTACATAGAAGATAAGTTTTAGGAACAAATATTTAATGTTCTCAAGTCTGAAATGTGCCTTATGTGGGAATTGATGTTCTCGCTCATATATCTACTTTCATTTTATCTTATATTTATTTTAATAAAACAGGAAATGTAATTAAGAACACGGTCTACTGGTTAGAATTTCATTAGAAGTACATTTTATTTGTTTATTATCCACATTCTAAAGCCCAGGCTTTTGAACTTGGTTTAAACCCCACAAACATGTAAAATAAAGCCAGTCACAAACACTTTTCTTTGTTCAGTTTAATGCACTTGACTTTAAAATATGGATTTTTTGTTTCGGCCTTTGGGTCTCAGCTGAAAATCTGTCTTTCTCCCAGCTTCCATTTTACTATCCCTTTGCTTTCTTCTCTCCTTAGTTCACGTTAGTTTTCTGTGTGTGTTTTGGCCAGAGGCAAAAAGGTTTAATTTATGGTCCTTTCAGATTGGCCCAATGCCCACGATACATTTGGGAGACACTTTTGCAGTGCCGAAAAACTTTTTTGTTTACTGTCAACATTGGTGACATTTTATGTGGACCATACACAGACCCTGCACACAAACGGACGGTGACTGACACCCACGACCAATAAACATAAACACAAAATAGTCGCAAGTGCCGAACAAAAAGAGCTGTAAAAAGCCGCCAAAGAAATGCCAGTGCCAGTTAACTTTCCCCACATTTATCAAAGTTTTTCGCTTTTATGAGAGATTCGTGCGAGCAATGAAATCCGTTATGCTTTGTAATTGAGTTATGAGGCGCTGCAAGGAAAGCAGCATCAACACAAAAGCCAGGACTACTTAACTACTGACTTGCTCATAAAAACACATTCAAGGAGGTGGCATCCTTACACAGCACAAATAATGGTATGCCAAAAAAAAAGTGGGATATTTTATTCAATATAAAACTTGTATGTCATAATCTGCTAGCTCTCAATTTTCCAGCAATATAAGTAGAATTTCCTGAACACCACTCCCTGATTCCTGCTTACAGATGTCTTCTTTGTTTTAAAACATAAACCTATTTTCCCTGTGTAGAGCAGACGTCACCAAGGATGGGGAAAATGACGGAAAAAAGTTATAAAACAAAGCAGGAGACAACCACGAAAGAGTGGAGCAGACACGAGAAATGTAATTAAGGCGACCGAGCCAGGGGGCGGGAACGGAAACGTGGCCGTAAAACATGTACGCAAACAGAAATTAAGGCATAAACTACAATTGTTCAGATTATTGCACGTCGTGAGCTTAATGCAGCAAACAAGCAGGACTACGACCAGGACGAGGACGAGGACTCGTTTCGCCAGAGAATGGCAACACTGGGAATGGTATGTCCTTTAATGGCTTTTCGCCTGCTTTATAATTTCGCAATTGTCATTGTCGTCCTCACTGCCATGTAATTTTGCTTTATCGAACCGCCGTTTTGCTCCAGCCGTGTGCCAGTTCAAGTGTTGCCAATGGGGCGTATACGCAATATGAATAATTTATGCTTAAATTGGAAAATGGCTTGCGAACAAATAAACTTCTAATTGAAGGGTTGGTAGCGAGCTGGAAAGGGGTTGCTTAGCTTTGTCCGTTAAAGAACAGCTGAGGTTTTTTACAATTCTAAGAAAAATAAACAAGAAATATAAACCTTTATTTAACTATATTCTTGACTTCTTAAGTTTAAATTAAAATATATAGGTTTATGTATATTTTGTGGTAGTCTGATTTTTCCTTGTACAGAACTTTTCCTGTGTAATAATTTTAATTGTAACTGACAAACTCCATTAAGTTTTCAGGTCGTAGAACACCGAATGCCACTCAATTTATTCCCTACATTTTTGGCCTCTGTAATTTATTATGAAAATGGAAATAACATTACTGGCATTACTGGAAAATTACATAAATCAATAAGCACATGAATGAAAACTAATGAGGACTCGCTATGATGTTATTAAAATATTCAAAGTGCATTCAATCAAGTTCCTATTAGTTTTACTCTTAAAAACTTTAAGTTTTCCCCCCAATTTAGTTAAGTTTAGTTTTCCTTAAGCCATTTACCGGCATATTAATAACTTGGGGAAACAACTTGGGCTCAAAAATGCTACCAAGTTTCGCTCATTAATTTATGCTAAAAGTAAATCCTGAAGGTTTCGCTGAAACCGCTGAAACTTTCAAGCCCTTTATTGATAAAAATGGGATAAAGTTGCCGAAATGAGAAAGTTACCCCAGAACTCTTGCCGCCGGCTGACAGGTTGAGTCAACGCAAGATATTGGACAAACTCTGGCGGCTCTTAAAAATGCCACTGAAGGTGAACTTTGGCAGGATGGCAGGCGCTGGGCGGTTAGCAAAATGAGCCCAAAAGCATTCGCAATAAAATTCCGAAGAAAATGCCAGTGCCGAGTGGCTAGAAAAAATGTTTCCTTCGGCTGCCCTGCGGGGACAGGCAGCCATCAACGGGGACTCCCACTCCAAAAGGGGGAATGGGTCTAGGATTGGATGGTGTGAGAGGGTTCTGGCATGGCTCTGGGGCATCGGAAAACGGGGTGGATCCAGGAGGGAGGCGGCCTGTCATCGACAACAGCTGCTTTCATGTCTGTGACCTACTGACTTGTGTAGCCTACTTTCCGCCGCATTCCCACTCCATTTTTTGCACCCATTTTCCTTGCGGAAGCTGCGCTTAATGGCGGCGTTGGCCTTGCTGCACATGCCACTTCCCTCCCTCCCGGCGCTCTCTCTGTCGTTGACATAATTAAGTGCACGGAAAAGTACTTTAAAATATTTAATTAAACAGCCCACCATTGACGTCACCACATAACCGACTCGATAGAAGTATGTGGACGCCTCGTCGGCCCAAGGAATGTGCATCCAACTCTGCGGCACATTTGTCATGTGCTCCGTGATCTCATCGATGCCGCTGGCTGGATGGCTGCCTGGCTGATTGCCATTCCGCATGACTTAATGTCGGCCCCGATGATAAGAACTCCCACTGTGCCGGGAAATGATAGGGGTAGATAGCGAGCTACATGCGGCAATCATATTGCAGATCATTTCTGGGGGAGTTACGCAAAAAGTAGTGCCACCTGATACCACGGGTGTGGGAAAAACGTGACAAGTGAGCAAACAATGCTGTCATGTGCCAACTGTTCGGAAACTTTGTAAATAACAAGGTACGACCGAAGACAGGCTTTAAGAAATTAATGTAACGCATTTAAGGGGACTAAATCCCTGAGTACAATAAGATAAAGTACATTTAACACTTAGTTTGGGAAAATATAAAAAAACCTACACCTTAGCTGACAGGTGCTATTAAAAACATTATTCTTAACTAAATCTAACATAGCTAAACCTTTACTATAATTTAAAATGTAGGTATTATAATAAGCCCCAATGAAGAGTACAAAATATTTACAACTTTAAACTGTTCTTAAAAGCTCGACTCTGAAATAATTAAAGGATTTAGGTCGTATATTTTTTTAATTTATTGTTATAATTAAAATTAATAAAGCTAACTGGTTTTTAGGTGTAGCTATATTTCAGTTTGCCACTTGTTGGATAATTTATATTTTAATTATAAATACTGAAGACAGGCAATAAAAGTTGATATATTAGTTGCGTTTTAATAAAAGGCTCAATTCCCAATTATTTAAACGCGTTTTTTTGTTTGAAAAATATCATTTGACAATTATTTTTAAACATAAATGCAAAAATTCTTTAAAAGATTAATTTGCATTTTAAATGCAAAACAAATAAAAATTGGAAGGTCAAAGTGCTTCTAAATTACTCTTTCAACGGTTACCTAAACAATTAAACCTGGAAATTTAGTTAAACAAAAACCTCTACACGACAATGTTTTACAACCAGAAACAAACAACCAGCGCACTTGTGTAAACAATTTAACATAATCAAATACATGAGATTCGACAGAGAGAAAATGATTCAACCTGGAAATCTCTGCACGTGATGCAAACACACGTGGCCCCCGGTGAACGAATGGTCTGGGAAATTCCCTGCCAAAATGTAATTTAAGTTCGTAAAACATTTACTTTATGGCAAATAAAATGTACTGCCATGGCTGAGTGGGCCGGGCGGTGTGTGTGTTTTTGCCTTGGGTTTGCTGGCAAACATGTTTGCTTTTAATTAAAGGCCAGCCGCTGCAGCAGGGATGGGCACAAAGCAGAAACTAAGCTCTTGCGAATGGAATAAAATATTTTTCAATATTCCAGAGCGTGCCAAGGTACAACCCTGGGAAGGGGGAAATGATGCCCGTATCCTGTGCATACTGCAACTCACATTATTTATGTGAAATCCATGCTCCATTATATATCATAAGTGCCATGCCAGCGCTGGGGAAATGAAAAGAAAATAGTTTTCCAGACAGCGTCCTCCACTTGGGCCGGCATAGTTCAAATACTTTCACATGTCAAACATAAAAAAGGGAAATTTTCTAGTTCTGCGTTTGGCATTCAACAAGAAATAACCGAGGCCGGCGGCCAAAAGGGAGGTGGGTTTGTTGCTGAGCGAAAAGCAAGCACTAAAATATGTTATATGGAATATAGAGTGAGTGGTGTACATGAATACACACACCCACTTAGAACCTTTCTGCTGAAGAACTCCCAGGCAGTTGAAGAGATTTTCCAAAAGTTACGCAAAAATGAAAACACTGCCAATGCGAGTTGACGGATGCGATGGGTTTTCCAGTGGCCAAGTGGTGCCGAGCGAGGCGAGAGGGAAATCAAAAGGAAAACATAAATTTCACTCGGCGCTGACAGCTGCTGCGGATGTCGATAATAAATCTTTATGCTAGGATTTCCTTTCCCTAGTTAGTTTTATTTTCTTTTTTTTTCTGTGTGTTTTCAAAGTACTTATCGATGAGAGTGGCCAGGACCACGTTTTACAACTGAATTTTCATAAGGGAAATTGTTGCAAAAAGTGTTCTTCAATTGAAACATTTGTCATAACTTTGCATTTGGCTTAAATTATTTATAATGGGGTTTTGATTTGCAATTTAACAGGGTTTTTCTTTGAAGATTTTAAAGGGATTTAAAATATTTTAAAATAGTTTCAAAGACTTATTCTTTTTACTGAAATATATTATTTAAAACTGCTTACAATCTAATTTATTCCCTTTCCTGTACTATTTTGAATTTTTAAAATATATTCAAAAGATTTTTATTAAATATCTATAATGGGTTGATTTTTTAAACCTCAAAATATTATATTTATAATAAAATTATAGATTTTTTTTCAATATACATATACCAGCGTTTTCCAAAAACATTTTCTCAATAAAATAATATTTCCAAAAATAATATTTCTTATTAATTACAAGTTTCTTCTAAAAACGTTTATGCATTCAAATGGTGTTTGCAACTTTAAAAACATCCTCTTTGATTTTCTGCCCCTAATTATTTATGCATTTATCAGACATATTTCTGTGCATGCAGCAATCGCTTTTCCTGGGAGGAGTAATAAATGGCATAAATTACAATTCAATTTCTTATGGTCTATTATTCAATGCCCGGCTGGAGGAGTGTGTCCTGCCACGCCTCCACCAGTCCTGCCTGCCAGGGCGTGGGCGTGGTGTTGCCAGCCATAAAGTTGAAGCTGCTGCCAAATAGTAATCATATTTTCGGGCTAAAAGCAGGCAGAACAACAAACATGCCAGGGATAATCCCATTCGGTACAGGCCAATGATTTCGAATGCGCTATGTGACGTTGCCACCCTCTCCAGTTTTCCGCTTTCCTTTTTTTCCCCCTGTTGTGTTGTGCTCGGCGTATTCATAATTCGATTTTTCACGAATTCCTCGCACCGCCCCGGAAAATATACTTAGGCGCCCCATTTGCTGAGTCGCCTTTTGCCTTTGCCAATGTTTTTGCGATTACGCCGGGTCCTTTCCCTTGTCCTGAAGGATGTTTTTTGGGGCTGGCCAGACAAGCGAATTATGGATTCCTTTCTATTATCATGGACCAATGCTCTTTTCGCCTCAGTTTCGGATTATTGAGGGTCCCTTCGGACAGCGTCCGAGTTTGTTGGTCGACTTATTGTCCTGCTTTTCTATACATTAAAAAGGAATTCGAGATGCAGATGTAGTCCTTGTTTGTAAGGAAACTTCTTAATGCTAGAGAATATGGCCAAACATGAATATGCATGAGTGGATAGAAGGCAGCACAATGCAAATTTTAGTGGCTCCACATATTCCATTGTTTGTCGTTACAATTCCCAGAAATATTCTAAAACATTATTAATAGAAAAGTTTTTGTTCAAACTCAACTATCCCCGGACTGGCGGCTTCAGCTGTCCCATTTGATTTTCATATTTTTCCGTTCGAGTTTACAAACTTTTCCCACCGAATTTCGCGTCAGGAAGTTTTCTTCGAGGCTGATAAATAATGCATTTCCATGGCAGGCAGTCGCAGCAAACAACAAAGATGAAATCTGAGACTGCAATGTTTTGTAATTTGTCTGGATTTTGCTTGCAAGCGAATAAGTCATATATAGTTGTCGTCCTCATTTATAACGAGTATATTTCCTGATACTAGAACGATAGAGAAAATCTATATTTTTGCCTTTGGCAAAGTCTTTGTCTGTACTTTACTTAATATTTTATTTATAATATAATCTCAAGCCTTTGTTTGCTTTGCTATTTGAAAAACGAAATACAAATTAAATTAGTTATTTAATTGATATTCCAAAAATATTAAATTCCTGAGATTTCTTACGAAAATATTTGAAATGGATTTTAAAACAGTTCCTTAACTCTTTAAATCCTATAAGTAAAAGCCTCCCAATTTCCTTTACGTTTCATTTTTGTTTGTATTTTCCGATGACAGGCAGGAAAATGACATCCTCTGTTTTCCGTCGAACCCTGTGCTGCGCCGGCAACTTCCCTGCCGAGCCCGGTCCGCCCTTCGGCTCCGCTTGCTTCCGCTCCGGACGATTGGACAATGGCGGCGGGGATGACCTTGCTGGCAGTGCTTTCCCCGCGACGCTCAAGGAGGAGCCTGCTTCCTGGCCATTGATTTTCGCCATCATGAACGCCCCCCCCTTCCACCCCGGCATCCCTAATTTACAAGGAAAACGCAACTCGATTTATGGGTCTGTGTGTGTTTGTGTTTGTATGCACTCTTCATTTGCACATTATTTCGCAGCAGCGAAGGGGAAACGTTTTGTTTGACCCGAAACTTTTTCTGTTTAGTTTTGGCCGTAGTTTCGTTTTGCAGCAAAAGTTTTCCTCTTTTCGATCGGACTGTGGGCCAGCATTGTTTCGGACTTGCCCCTCTTTCCGCGCTGCTCTGACTTACCCCGACCCGAAGTGGACATTATCTGTGCGTCCATTTTCATTGCGCCATTTTAGTTGCCTTTTTCACTTTGCCTTCCAAAGGGTTTGCTTTAGCCAGTGGGGTTAATGTGGCGTATGAGTGACGTTGCGTTTATACAATTAAAATGGTTTTTTCGTGCATTTTCGCTTATTCGGGTCAGTTGTTTATAGTTGCAAATGAATGTGGCTGATGAATGTGGCTGAAATGAGATAATAAATAATATGTTTAAGATGCTTTTCATCAATAAATAAAGGTATGTAGGTAAATGTAGGTATCTTTTCGGTTCCAAAAGGAATTCCCTTAAAATTTAAGGCCCCATTGACATGAATCTTCTCCACAAGTTGCTGGAAGGCAGTTAAACAAATCACTTCCATCACAACACAAAATTGGCAAGAACTTATTATTCACTTTTGCACACACTCTCACATCGGGGGAACGAGGCTCCAAGGACCTGATAGGACCCATCCTCGAACATGGCGGGCCTCAGTGAGCAGCTGATTGATTTCGTGGAGTCGTGTCCCGGGAGGCTGGCAGTGACTGGGAAGTGCCACTAACAGGCGGTGCAGCTTGGGGGAGGAGGAGTGCTGTTGCAGGAGGAGGGAATCCTGATGGAGGCCAAAGCCCAAAGACAAAGCGCGAACTGAAAGCACTCAGCGATGAGGACCTGCTCCCCAACTGCTCCTGTCAATCCTTGGTGGCGGCAGGCGGTAGCCGGCTTGCGGCAGCCACTTAATGAATGGAAAGTCCCTCTAAACGCCGCCGAGATTGATGACGCACTTGATGCTGCCTCAGCTGCTCACTCGGATTCCCATTCCGACTGCGAAAGTTTGCCAGTGAAGCCAGCCAGCCAGCCGTCGAGTGTCCTTTTTATATAGTCAGTCACTCAGTCAGTAGATCGGTGGAGTGGTCTTGTCACTACCTCTTCTCTGTTCTCTGTTTTCTGCCCTCCAGTTCGCTCCGTTCTCTCGCTTCCCTGACTTTTGTGAGCTCGTCGCACTTAACCAACATTTTGTCATTTTGACAGTGAACACATGGCTCCGGCATGCCCCCTGCTTCCTTCCTGCCTGGCGAATCCTGTCGCAGGCCATGCTAAAGTGCGGCCAAGTAAAAAATTTGAATACTCAGCCAAAAGCGACTAAAATACATTTAGAAAAAGGGGACACGGAGAAGAACATTTCAAAAGCAAACTAAAGTGATTTAATTAAATGATTATCCTTTTGGAAATTCATAAATAAACTATTATTTGAGTCCTTCAAAATCATACTTATAGCAAGCGACGTTACTAACTATAAGCATTCTTTTAAATAAACCAAATTAAACTATTATAAGTAAGATTAAATACAAGAGTAACTTATTTCCTAACTACAATACATAGTTTTAATTTTTAAGTATCCTTCTGTTGCCTCAGTGTATCATTACAACCTACAGCTCGATAAATACACATATTTATTTTAGGAAATTCCCGATGCAAGCCTCCCTCCATTCGTGGCCACAATTTCGGGCCATAAAACTGCCGCAGTGATGGGGCCCAACATTTTCCCTGGCTTAACTTTCACTTTTCACTTTCACTTTCCCTTTTGTATTGTATTTCTTTTTATTTTTACTATGGCGAATTTTCCTCCATTGCCTGACGGGGCTTAGACATCAGTTTTTTTATTTTGCTTGTGTCTTTTCAGCTGCTTTTACTCACATTTTGATTTGACAAAGTGAAATGATGAGTTGCGTCTTCCATTTTAAGATGTATTTTTAGTAGCATTTTAAGCATTCAAAAAGTGGTTTTGTTATCACATTTCAGCTGCTTGGAATAAGTAATTGTGCTAATAAATTCTTCTCACCCGAGGCATTTATTAAATTTCATTTGAAATGTCTTCACATTTTTCTTTAAGTTAAAAATGTTAAATAGCAATTTATTCTGTTATTTTATGTACATATTAAAATAAAATCGTATTCTAGTTGGATTATTTATATGTTGACCTACTTTGTCTGCCGATTAAATTGAACTGCAGGCCTTGAAAGTAGAGTGGCTCAAGGGAAATCCTCCTTAAGAGAGAACTAGAATTCCAATTATGGTTCAACTTGGGTAACTTTTGCCATGAGCACATTCTCGAGAAATTCCTCCTACGAAAAATATCTAATTAATTTTGCGTTTGTCAAAGGAAAATAGTTTTCTAGCTGGCGCACTTTGGCGCAGCTGGGATTATGTCTGAAGTATTTGCATATAAAATGTGTATACGAGCACATGCAAGTATAACTTTAGGGCATGCAACGCATTGCTGCACAGATATTAACCCAATCTCGGCATGCACATTACTCTACCAAGGTCCTTGACAACAAATTTTTTCCCTTTTTATTTCCAGTCAAAGGACAAACGAAGCGCCGAGGGCCACAGGAGGCAAGGGGACGATGGCAGGGGAGATGTGCAAAGCTGAAACCATAAAACCAAAGCCGCCAAATGCAAGTGCAGAACAAACTCAGCTGTGAGAGCCCAAGAAGCCGAAGAGCAGCCGGAAGAGAGGAAGTGCAACCTGTGCCCCCCAAAGTCTAATTAGAAAGCATCTCACATTGCTCATACGCCGTGTGAGCCGCGCTGTCTGTGTGTGTTTCTGTGTGTCGATTGAGTGTGTGTCCGTGTTTTTAGCTTAAATTCAAAGGTTACAACTCTTGAAAGGCAGTCAAAGAGTGTCGAAGTTTTTGTTCGATTTGTTTGCGAGCCAACAAAGAATTACTCTGGCATGCGGCTGCTGTTGCCCCAACTGTTGCATGCAACATGGATGGCGAAAATCGGATTATACTCAATGTGGGCGGAATAAGGTGAGTTGAAATGAAACTTTACAATTAAAATCATGCTTAAACATTTGAATATGTTATGGAATAATAAATATTTGAGAAATTAATTCTATTTTTTAGCTTGGCTTGAGGCAACTAAAAAAACATTTTATTCATTTCTAAGTCTATCCGGTTGGTGCATTTTAATTTAGTCATTTGAAAACATAAGCTTGAATTCACCTGGATTATGAGGACAGAAAAACATAATTTAGTCTAATTTATAATTGAATAAAAAACTCACCATAATATAAAACAAAAGATAAATCTGAATTAATTTGCATATTAAATAATAATAAAATGGTATACAACGTTTCATGGGGGTTTAATTTTTCATTAAGATAAAAATATTGCCAAGAGCTTCGTTGCCGAAAGCAAAAAAAAATGCTTTATTATTTTTCATTTCGCAAAGTGAAATAATTCTTCTATTTAATTTCCAGCCAAAATAAAGTGGGAATTCAGAGGCAAAATTAAAAAACCCGACAGAGAAAATAAATTATCCATTGAAAACTTTAATAACCATGCTTGCTGAACTCTATTATTTTTTTCCATTTCATGAAAATATATATCCAACTTAAGTAAAGCTTCACATTTTCATACAACCGAAGCGAAGCCAGGCTCTTGTTTGTATTTATCTTGGCCATTGCCAAATCACGTAGCACATCCTGTTGATTTAATATATTCCCCATATTTGTGTAGTCATAGAGACACACACACACACACTGCTGGTCTGCCCCATTTTCAGTTCCTCTCTTGGGCCATTGATACAGTATCTCTTTTTTTTTCTGGACAGGATATTGGCCCAGGAAAGTTCAATGTATTTCCGCCATTATTTTGGGCATTGTTGTGATTACGCCTGGCAAAACAATGAAAGCGATACGCTGCCTGTTATTCGTGCCAAAACAAGTAAAAATGGTTGAAATGAAAGTAGGGTTTCCCCAAAATAGAACTAGAAAAACTGTTCAGAACAGGAAATGTTGACTCTTGTCTTTCTATGGCTCAGCTTCAGCCTGAGTTTCATGTAAATAACTGGGCCCTGGCTTTGAGTTGTAAGCTCCATTATCGGCATCGTCATCGGGCCCATCATCATCATCATCCTCGTCGTCGTCGTCGTCGTCGACTCGTGTGTGTGAGTCCTTTTTTCGGGATACATGAAAGCCTCCCGCGACTTGGGTCCTCGTCTGCTTGAGCGCACTTTTCTGGCTGAGAGCGTTTATCCAGCTGCAGATTTTCGTGCCTAGTTAATAATTTATGATTCCGTTAATGGGCAATGTGAGAGGGGCGATTAAGGGTAAAATCCCCAGGATATTTTTTGCTCTTCTCGGGATTTTTAGTTTGGGGCTTAATGAAAATGAACAACATAGTAAATTCGAGTTTCGCCGCAATTTTTCCCCACCATATTCCAGTTACATTTAAAACAAATGTTAAGCCATACATTTTTGTTTTTTTTTTGAAGCTGCACTCACAAAGCGAGTTAATTTTATTGCTGCCAACATATTTTGGCCGCTCGGTTAACTGCACTTTGTAAAATTAACAACGCAATTGCAATTGCATCATCAAAGTATAAATTCTATCTAGCCTTCGCTTTTTCCATTTTTTTTTTCAAAACCACAAACACTGACCACAAAAAAGGGAATGAAATAACAAGAGAAACTGCACAGCTGTTTGCAGAAAATATATTTTTACATTGCCTTGGTCGGGTTTTACAAATCCACCACGCCCATAAGCCAAAGCCATTAAATTGACACATTTCTGTGGAAAAATAAAATATTGTGGCATACAAAGAATCACTTGAATGTGGCCTCATGAGCGGCTTGTGGGTGGTGCACTGCAAGTAAATAGTTTTCTAATAGTTGTCAGGGGAAATTCAATACTAGCAGGCTAGGAAAAATCTAGTTGGAAATTTTTTTGTGAAGTATTTAAGTTTGATTTTGTGTTTTGTTGTATCAATTCAATGTGTATCTTAGCAAATGTACAAAAGAATTAACAAAATTAGTACAAGAAAATATACAAATTCGTTATAATTAGAGCACCTTTTTGATTTAATTTTTTCCAGCGTCTAGGTACAAATCCGACATCGGTTGTACACACACAAATATATAGAAATCCTTACATTTGCCTTCTAAAAGGATGCCAGAAAGAGAGGTCTTCGGCTTCAGTTCTTTGCTTAAAGTTCTGTGGACTGCAATAAAGACTATATATCTACATATATGTGTAGGGGTGGGGACAGGGCATGGGGCGAGGCCTGTTGTAATATGTCACACTACTCGAATGCTTGTTTAAGCCCCGACTGCGCGCCTGTGTGTGTGTGTGTGTCTGCATCCTTCCAGACTATACACACTGCTGTAGCATACTTATGCGGGCATAGCGGCCTGACTGGCACCACGCTGTCAGCTCGCCGACGTTTTCAGCACAAATAATACATGCACACAGTCTCACTAGAGCATTGTTCGTGTGAGCATTAAATAGAATATGTTACATTGCTCCAAGTTGTTTGCTATTTTCCCCAAGTTTCACATTCAAACCGAGACAGTGAGCGAGTTTTTGTCGCCTTAAAGGGAGAGCGCCAAGAAAATGCGCTTAAAACACATCATTGTGGCTCAACGGAGCGGGAAAGCAGGTTAAGTTCTGATCTGAAATGTGTCTTAACTTAAGTTAAGTGTGTGATGCAATTAGGAATTTTAGTTTTGCTCTCTGACGGCTAACTGCATAGTTGAGATTCTCTAAGGTTTCCTGGGAAATATAACTTACATTAAAATTTAAAATATAAGCAAATCATGAGTGAAACCCACAATGATGATTCCAAATTAATAAAGAGTAATGAGGATCTAATTGATGTTCAGTATGTCGAATGTGAATGTGATTTTGATTGATATTCATAATTTGATAATCACTGTGAAATTGAAGTCTTTTTCCAAGCATATTAATAAAGGATTTTTCCTATGATTTTCCAATGATTTTTTGATCATAATTTGGCTAAACCTCAACGGATTTCAGTGTGGTTTGGTTTTTTCTTCTTAGTTTTAAATGGAGAACTTTTGTGCATTCAAAACTCGATTTCTAATTTTTGGCCAATTTTTTACAATTTTGACGATGTAACCCCTTTCATTTTTTTGACAAAAATGGATAGTCAAAAATCGTGAACTTTTTCAGTGGTTTTTTGATCGTAATTTGGCTAAACCTCAACAGATTTCAGTGTGGTTTGGGTTTTTCTTTTTAGTTTTTAATGGAGAACTTTTCTGCATTCAAAACTCAATTTCTAATTTTTGGCCAATTTTTTACAATTTTGACGATGTAACCCCTTTCATTTTTTGACAAAAATGGATAGTCAAAAATCGTGAACTTTTTCAGTGGTTTTTTGATCGTAATTTGGCTAAACCTCAACGGATTTCAGTGTGGTTTGGTTTTTTCTTCTTAGTTTTTAATGGAGAACTTTTCTGCATTCAAAACTCAATTTCTAATTTTTGGCCAATTTTTTACAATTTTGACGATGTAACCCCTTTCATTTTTTGACAAAAATGGGTAGTCAAAAATCGAGAACTTTTTCTGTGTTTTTTTGATCGTAATTTGGCTAAACCTCAACGGATTTCAGTGTGGTTTGGTTTTTTCTTCTTAGTTTTTAATGGAGAACTTTTCTGCATTCAAAACTCGATTTCTAATTTGATTTCTAATTTTTGGAATTTTTTTTTGCCAATTTTGACGATGGAAATTTGGCCTAAAA